>VSMD01075594.1:0-21322 GCA_008750895.1 Mirza zaza | reverse complement strand
AGAAAAAAAAAAGTTCAAAAACAATAGATGTTGGTGTGGATGCAGAGAGAAAGAAACGCTTATATACTGTTGGTGGGACTGCAAATTAGTACAACCTCTATGAAAAACAGTATGGAGATTTCTCAAAGATCTAAAAATTGATGTACCATTTGATCCAACAATCCCACTACTAGGTATCTACCCAAAGGAAAAGAAGTCATTTTATCAAAAAGACACCTGCACCTGAATGTTTATTGCAGCATAATTCACAATTGCAAAAATCTGGAATCAACCCCAGTGCCTGCCAATTTATGAGTGCATTAACAAAATGGGGTATATGTATACCATGGAGTACCACTCAGCCATAAAAAACGATGAATTCATGCCTTTTACAGCAATTTGGAAGGAACTGGAGACCACTATACCAAGCGAAGTATCTCAAGAATGGAAAAACAAACAGCACATGTACTCTCTAACAAATTGGAACTAACTGATGGGCACACGAGCACCAAGAAAAGTAAAAGTCATTGAAAATCAAGCAGGGGGCAGGGGATAGGAGGAGAAGGACAGAAACCTAACTGGTACAATGAACACTATTTGGGTGATGGGAACACTTATAGCCCTGATTCAAGCCATTTAACCAAAACATTTTTATATCCTTAATATTTTGGGAAAAAGTTATTCAGAGAGGGCAATGAGGAATCACTTATTTTCTCCAATTTTAAATGTATTAAAATATTGATAGAATACATTAAAAAATCCCCCTTGAATATGATTTACCTGATAGACATGTGCACAAACACAAATAACTTTATTCACATGTTAGAACAGTGTTTGAGTAGACAGAGTTTTAAGGACACTTAATACAATCAATTTCTTGAACTCATTTGATTTTTAAAAAACTATATTCAAGCTCTGAGTATTTTACTTACAGAATTTTGCATGTGACTCACTTCTTTCTAGACAAAGGTAAAATACTATCTGTATTTGCTTAATTCCCCATTATTTTGCTGTTTCAACATGATTTTGTACCCTCAGTCATTTCAATGTTAGTCAAAGGTTACACTTTCTTTCACTCTTAGCTTTTTTTGAGCTTCATTTTCTCTCTTTATGTTCTCTGGTGTAGCTTCGAGGTGTAGGGTATTCATTCCCAAGATCCACAACAATTACCTCCCTAGAAAATGTCACTCCTTTTAAAGGTCTTTTTTGGCTTTCAGTAGCTGAATGAGTTCTACTGAGAGGTGTGGTTGTTTTCCCCAAATTGCCATTCTGTAAGAAAATGGGACAAACATCATATCATGAACATAGCAAGCTCTGCTTTTAAAAATATAGGCTATACTATTATCAGAGTGGTCCTAGGGCATTAAAAGAAATACACACACACACACACACATATATATATATACACACTACATGTACGTTAATAAGAAATAGAAAAAGTATTTCTAAATGATTTAGGAAAGTGGCGATAATCCACCATGATCACATTTTCATATTTCTCTGCTTATTAAAAGCATATATTGACGTATTCAAATAACGTTTGGTAACATGTTATTTTCCCTACGAAATGGTCAAACCTAAAAGCCACCTGGACCTCTCTGTCATGGACTGGGCATGGTTGTGTGGTGGGAGGGCATGTGAGCTGTTCTTATCAGGGAGCTTGAAAAGGCCCTGGCCACACTGTGTACTTATGCAGAAGGAGCCTGGAACTAGCACAGGGACATGCAGTTTGGTTCTGAGCCAAACTGGTTCAGGCCACACTGGAGATGTAAACAATTCATCTTGGCCCGCGCGGTGGCTCACGCCTGTAATCCTAGCACTCTGGGAGGCCGAGGCGGGCAGATTGCTCAAGGTCAGGAGTTCGAAACCAGCCTGAGCAAGAGCGAGACCCCGTCTCTACTATAAATAGAAAGAAACTAACTGGCCAACTAATATATATACAAAAAATTAGCCGGGCAAGGTGGCACATGCCTGTAGTCCCAGCTACTCGGGAGGCTGAGGCAGAAGGATTGCTTGAGCCCAGGAGTTTGAGGTTGCTGTGAGCTATGCTGACGCCACGGCACTTACTCTAGCCAGGGCAACAGAGTGAGACTCTGTCTCAAAAAAACAAAAACAAAAACAATTCATCTTATTTTCTTGTTGGTATTAGGAGAGGGTTGGACCCCTATATAATCTCTTACAGCTCTAAGATTCTAAGAGTCTGACAAAAGTAAACTGAAGAGGAATTAATAAGAAAAACACAAATGGAACAATGAAGATAAGCAAGTTTCTAGGCTTGGCATATATAAATGGTTTAATGACATGAATCAACAGGCTAAGATGAATGGTTTAAGTGACTGTGGACACTGGACTCATTCTAGGAACAAATCTAAGTTACAGGCAACTCCATCCCTTGTTATTACACCTAGCTGAGCAATTTACCTCCTTTTCAATCACTCTAACCTGCCCCTTGAGAGTGAAAAAGCACATCACCTCTTGACCGTTTTCTTCAGCATTTTCAGCCTCCTCTTTTATTTGGTCCTCTTCTGCATCCTCATCCTGTCCACGTACTGAGGGTAGGGTCACCACTTCCTTACTGTGTCTCTGGACAAGAATGCCAGGCCTCACTGGCATGATTTGCACTATGTCCCTGGAAAATCAATCAGCAGGGTTTTAAAAATTCATGCATCTTGGTCACCAATATTACACACAAAAATGGCTTTCTACCACATCCTAAGAAGGAGACTTACTTTCCATTGTCTCCTAGATTATTTGTCTCCACATTGGCAGGTACACAGTCTACACCTCTGTTTCCATCTGTACAAGGAAGTTTTTCTACTTCGTCATTTTTCTTGCCTTGGAAACTGAAAGCAAACAAGCAGAAAGAAAAAAAAATCAGAAAAGGAAGACTGGCCCTGATTTTAAGGTATGGCATAGAAACTACACATTTTTAAAAATTTATTTTATTTTACTTTATTTTTTACATTTGCCTTTTGATTACACTACTTTTATTTTTTTAATTTCAGAATATTATGGGGGTACAAATGCTTTGGTCACATAAATTGCCTTTGCACCACCCAAGTCAAAGCTACAAGTGTGTCCATCCCCAGACAGTGTACACAGCACCCACCTCCCCGCTCCCACCTGCCCAACACCCAATGAATGTCACTTTTAAATAGGAAATTAGCATTTCTAAAACCGTGAACCGGAAAGAGTAGATAGCTAAGAGTAGATAACAATTATTAATTGTTCTATTTAAAATTGTTTAATATATTATTTCTAGATACAGTTGTTAGTGTGACTTGAAATCTGATCCCAATTTATCAGCATGGATTTATACCATTTATATAAAAAAACCACCAATAAAATGAGGATGCAAATGAGGCAAATTAGAAGGATGGCGAAGAAGGTGATTGCTGTGGTTTCAAAGCTCATAGGGTTAGCTAGAAGACTTATCTACTGTCACAATCACAGATTGTCCAAATATTCTTTTCCAGCTCAGTTTGAATGTAGTTCTCTTGTTCTTTAAGTTTTCTAGAAACAGAGGAATAAAAGGCTGTTTTCCTTGTTGTTCTTTTGATCAGTTCAGCTTCATAAAAGATGTTCTGCTTGTTTCAGTGCAGTTGACTCACACTGGCTAATTTCTCTCCATAAATTTGGTGGGGGCTGAGGTGGCCGGAGGGGAGACTGAGCTGGGACACGTGTGATCACTCAGTTCACCTCCCCTCACCCCAAAAACTATCAAAATCCAGAGGAGAGAGGAATCGGAGCAGCTGGAGCTGAGCCCAGCTCCCCATTCTTCTCTCTTCAGTGACATCATAGAATCACGGAGCCCACAGCGCCAGCCCAGCCCAGCCTACCACCCGGGGGCAGGAGAACCACTGAACTCTCCTCAAGCTGTCACCTGTCCTCTCCTCTGACAGGTTCAAGGAGGAGGCCATATGACATTGTCTGTATTATTCTTTGGACAAGGACTTTCTTCCTACTTTCCAAACACCATCATTCCTTTCCTAACCCAAACCTGTTTCTTTTATTGCTTCTTTCATAGACCATGAACAATCAGTCCACTTCCTTCTTATAAAATCCCTCTCAATAGCCCCAAGGTCAAGAATCTACTTACTTCTTTTTTTTTTCATTTTTACATAATTAAATTTTTAAACTTTTTACATTTTTCTTTTTTTTTTTTTCAGCCACCAGATTTTGATTTTTAGGGTATCAACTTACTTCTTAATGGCATTCTCTCCAGGCTAAATAGCCCATGCCCTTCTAACCCTGCCTCACTAGGCCTACGTGCTGGACACACAAGAGAATGGACACCTCTAAAAGCCATGACTGAGGAAGCCAGAATGGGACAAGACAGAGTGAAGATGGCCCTGGCCCAACCTAACTTCTGGTAAAAATGATTGATGCCCATAACAAGGAGGGAGAGGGTGGAGCTAGATTTTCTGAGAAGAAAAGGAGAGTATAAAACAATATGGCAGCTGCTGGCTACCACATCTAGAAAAGTCAGAGGTGAGCCCTGGGGGGGTGGGTATCTTGGTCTGTTTTGTGCTGCTGTAACAGAATACCACAGATTGGGTAATTGATAAAGAACAAAAATTTATTTCTCACAGTTCTGGGGCCTGAGAAGTCCAAGATCAAGGCACCTGCAGATTAGGGCCTGGTCTCTCTGCTTCCAAGATGGTGCTCTGAATGCTGGTCCTCTGGAGAGGAGGCACGGTATGTCCTTACATGGCAAAAGAGCAGAATACAGTGGACTCACTCCCATGAGCTCTTTTTTATAATGGCATTGATCCATTCTGAGGGCAGAACTCTCAGGAACTAAATACCTCCCAAGGCCGCATCTCTCAACACTTGTATTGGAGATTCCAACACATGAATTCTGGAAGGGACACAGTGAAGCCATAGGAGGGGGTCTTTGGGCTACAGTGACATTGGCTCTCCTCCAGAAGGGCAGGGAGTGTGGCTTTTTTATCTTTGGATGCTCCACCAAGTAAGGACCTGCACATTCCATAAATGTCAAATGAATGGGGGTGTGATATGTGTAAGCACAAGTAGAGTTTGGTGGAGGGCTCAGGTCAAGGCTGATTTTGCAGAATATGTGAATGTCTGAGCCACTGCTAGCAGATTCAGCAGAATTCCTGGACAGTTCCTCCAGCCAAGGCTCCCAGACGAAGATTCAGAATCCCTCTCGAACTCCTCATTATTACTATACATACTGCCAGACAAGACTTGAAGAGCCAAAATCTGCTCGTGCATCATGTGTACATAAAAGCTTTTTCTGGGGAGATGGAAATATATCAATCTATGGTGGTTACAGAGGTAGAGATGATCCCTGACTAATACCAGTTCTTACAATTTTTCAACTTTATGATGGTGTGAAAGCAATATACATTCAGTAGAAACTGTACTTCAAATTTTGATCTTTTCCTGGGTTTAGTGATGTGCTGTATAATACTCTTTCATGGTGCTAAGCTGTAGCAGTGAGCTGCAGCTCCCTATCAGCCATGTGATCTCACGGGTAAACAACTGATACTTTACAGTGTACTGTAGTCAATGAATTACATGAGCTATTTAATACTTTATTATAAAATAGGCTTTGTGTTAGATGGTGTTGCCCACCTGTAGGCTAATGTAAGTGTTCTGAGCAGGTTTAATGTAGCATAGGCTAAGGTATGATGTTTGATAGATTGGGCGTACTAAATGAATTTTGACTTATGATATTTTCAACTTAGAATGGATTTATCAGACATAATCCCATTGTAAGTCAAGGAGCATCTATGTATATAGTCATGTGTCCCATAATGATGTTTCCATTGACAACAGACTGCATATGTGACAATGGTTCTAGAAGATTATCATGCCATCCATATTTTTTCTTTTTTTTTTTTGAGACAGAGTCTCGCTTTGTTGCCCAGGCTAGAGTGAGTGCCGTGGCGTCAGCCTAGATCACAACAACCTCAAACTCCTGGGCTCAAGCAATCCTGCCTCAGCCTCCCGAGTAGCTGGGACTACAGGCATGCACCACCGTGCCCGGCTAATTTTTTCTCTATATATTAGTTGGCCAATTAATTTCTTTCTATTTATAGTAGAGACGGGGTCTCACTCTTGCACAGGTTGGTTTCGAACTCCTGAGCTCAAACGATCCTCCTGCCTCGGCCTCCCAGAGAGCTAGGATGACAGGCGTGAGCCACTGCGCCTGGCCCATATTTTTTCTGTATCTTTTCTATGTTTAGATATGTTTAGATACACAAACACTTCTCATTGTGTTACAACTGCCTACAGTATTCAGTACAGTAATATCCTACACAGGTGTATAGCCTAGGAGCAATAGGCTATACCATATAGTCTAGGTGAGCAGTAGGTTACATAATCTAGGTTTGTATATTCTATGATGTTTGCACAATGACAAAATTGCCTAACCGACACATTTCTCAGGATGTGTCCCTGTCATTAATCAATGTATGGTGTACGTATAGCTATACCCATCAAACTCTGTATTTAAGTGCTTATACCCTCTGCTGTTTGGATATTATTATACCTGAATCAAGAGGAAAAAAGGGCCCATCTCCATGCCTGAATTTCAGTGGGTAGTAAGAGTACTGCTGGACTAGAGGTCACTGATGCTAGCTGGCTCTGTCTCTAAGATTGTTTACTATACACATTCTAAGACTGGAGACCTATAACAAGGATATAGTAGTAGCAACACATGAGGGTTGATAAGACTGCATCATAAGGGCTTTCACTGAATGTAGCTTGGGGAATCAATACCTTAAATTTATATGTATAGTTAATATAATTCTGGAAAATGGAGAGTAATCCAACTTTGGTCTCTAAATTACATATTTTTAATTTTTTCTTTTTTCTTCTTTCTTACTTTTTTCTTTTTCTTTTTATTTATTTATTTTTACCTTGGTATGAAATAGTTTGACTATCACAAATCACATTTTAAATGCTTGGTACTGTAAGCTCTGTGAGATTATAAGGCTGGCACTATGCTGATAGCAAAGCCACTATAAGAAAAGAAAATTAAAGACCTATATCCTTTATGAATATTGATGCAAAAATCCTCAAAAAAGTACTAGCAAACTAAATTCATCAGCACGTTAAATGGATTATACACCATGACCAAGTGGGACTTATTACTGGAATGCAAGGATAGTTTAACATAAAAAATCAACCGATGGAATATACCACATTAACACAGTGAAGGCAAAAAACCACATGATCATCTCAACTGATGCAGAAAAAGCATATGACAAAATGTATCACCCTTTCATGATAAAACCATTCAGCAAACGAGGAACAGAAGTAAACTACCTCAACACAATAAAGGACATAAATGAAAACCCCACAACTAACATTATATGCAATGTTGAGAAAATATTTGTAAATCACATATCTGAGAGTACACTGATAGCCATAATACATACTTAACTACAACTCAACAGAAAACCCCAATTAAAAAAATGGGCAAAGGGTTTCAATAGATATTTCTCCAAAGATGATATACAAATGACCAATAAATACCTGAAAAAAATGTTCAATATCACTAATCATTAGGGAAGTACAAATCAAAACTATAATATGATATCACTTCACACCCATTAGGAGGGTTATTATTTTAAAAAAGAAAGAAAGAAAGACAAAAACAAGTGTTGGTGAGGATGTGGAAAACAGGAACCCCTGTGCATTGCTGGTGGGAATGTAAAAAAGTATAGTAATTGTAGAAAACAGTATGGCATTTCCTCAAAAAATTAAATATAGAATTGCTACATGATGTAGCAATTCTGCTTCTGGGTATATACACAAAAGAATTGAAAGCAGGGATTCAAACAGATATTTGTATTTGTATACCCATGTTCATAGCAGGATTACTCACACTAGCCAAAAGGTGGAAAAACCCAAATGTCCATTGATGGATGAATACCTAAAATGTGGTATATGCATACAATGGAATACTATTTAGCCTTAAAAATGAATGAAATTTTGACTTATATTACAACATGGATGAACCTTGAAGACATTATGTTAAGCAAACTAAGTCAGACACAAAAAGGACACATATTGTAGGATTCCACTTACATGAAATCCCTGGAACAGTCACATCCATAGGCACGGAAAGTAGAATCATGGTTACCAGGTCCTGAAGTGAGGAGGAAACGGGAAGTTAGTTTTTAATGGCTACAGAGTTTCAGTTTAGGATGATGAAAAAATTCTGAAGATGGATAGTGGTAATGAATGGTTGTAACAGTAATGCGAATATACTTAATACCACGAACTACATGCTTAAAATAGTTAAAATGGTAAATTTTTTGTTATATATATTTTACCACAATTTAAAAAAATTATTTTTGGAATGAGGAAAGGGAACTCACGTGTAAAGTGGCCAGCTCCGTGGCAGGCATTGGAAAAGTAAAACCACCAGCATAAAGAAATCTTGTTTCAATCTCTGTCCATTGGTTCTATTTGTTTGGCTTAAGCCGGTTTGAGTGGAGTTTATGGATCTTGCAACCCAAGATTCCTGACCAACACAGTGTTGCAGCCAACATCACACTGCCTCCCTTTCTGAGCCCTTGACACAGAGGCATCGCACCCATTCATCATTTCCTGATCCTTCTTGCTAGGAATTGAATAGGTTCCCTCCAACCCGCAACGACAAGTGAAATGAAATGGTGCCTGTTCTCTTCCATCAAATGAGTGCAGCTCTTTTCTGTACCTTGGCTAGCAAGGGTGCTTAGAGGTTCTATTTCAGGTTTTAGAAAGCTGAATGAAAGTCACTGAGAAACTCATCAATGGACTGTGATATTTAACAGGGCACTTGGATTGAAATTTTTTTTCTTCTACATTAATGGTCCAAATCTGTCAGTTTTTACCTGAGGAAGAGAAAGGAAAAAAATGATATTAAACACCATGATAAATGGCTAACATTTCAGTACTATTTCCACAGAAAACAAAAGTTTTTGTTGAGAAGCCTTTTATGATTTACAGTTAACCTTTCCATAAAGAAGGTATATATAAACCTCAGAAAGTCTACAGCTTGATGAGGTTTTTAATGTCACGGCATTAAACAATCCATTTATCAACCCATTGTTTTTACAACAGAAAACACCCCCATTTTTTTTTTTTTTTTTTTAGACAGAGTCTTACTCTGTTGCCCAGGCTAGAGTGCTGTGGCGTCAGCCTAGCTCACAGCAACCTCAAACTCCTGGGCTCAAGCGATAACTCCCTCCTCGGCCTCCCAAAGTACTAGGATTACAGGTGTGAGCCACCACTCCTGGCCAACACCACCATTTTCAAGGGTATGAACACTGAGACAGCAATTCTCCCAGTAAGGAGGCCGCACTAGCCACAATACCTATGCTCACATCCTTCCCCAAAGTACCTTGGTCCAGTGCTCTGCTACAGGTTTTATGAGGACAGAATTCGGAGTGGAGGATTCAGCCACTATTTGGCCTTCATTCCAGTGGTCCCATTCCATGCTTCAGATTTGAGGAGGGCCTGTCTGGGCTGCAGGCAAAGGAGAATGCTCTTGCCATGTACTTGGGCATATTCTTCCTTGACCCCATGCTACAAGGTTAGTGGAGATCAAATTTCAAAGACTAAGAAAAACAGATCAGTCTCTGATTCCACCTTCCTGAGATGTCTGGGAAACATACTAAAGCTGACCCAGCTCATCCATTCCAGGAGACTTCCCAACCTTGCAATTCCATCCCAAGGAAGAAGCAACAGGCCATTCCAGCTCACTTCCAAGGTGCAAGTTCCCCCCAGGGTGTGTACAGGCTGAGCCCTGTGTACATTACCTGGTTCCCAAGCTCCCTCCCCATTTCCCAACCCTCTAGCAACTCACATCCCATAACAAATAGTGGGACCATGACCAAGAGGGAGATGGGGACGGGCTTTGGTGTTTTATTTTGGAAGCTCAAGCCTTAGAGGCTGAGAGCACGTCTCTGCCTGGGGGTGCTGCTGTTTGAGGTAAAGCTGGCTCCACCCCTGCTGTCTACTCAACAAGGTGGTGGCAGCGGGGTTTGTTCCTTTTTAATCATTTTGTTCAAACTATAAACTTTTTATTTCCTTCTAAACATAATTTCTAATCATTTTAATGTTATTATGTGTGTTTATATATATATTTTTTTCTTTTTCTTTTTTTTTAGAGATAGGGTCTGACTCTGTCGCCCAGGCTAGAGTGACCATATCATAGCTCATTGTGCAGTGACCATATCATAGCTCATTATAACCTTAAACTCGTGGGTTCAAATGAGGATCCCAGGTGGACGCCACCATGCCTGGCTAATTTTTGTATTTTTTTGCTGTGTATGGCAGGGGTGTCTCACTATGTTGCCCAGGCTGGTCTCAAACTCTTAGCCTCAAGCAATCCTCCCACCTCAGCCTCCCAAAGTACTAGGAATACAGGCGTGAGCCACCATGCCCAGCCCTATATATCTTATTTTAATCTGTTTGTTTTTATTCTTTTTCCTCAACCTCTCTATGCACAGCCTTTAATCTTAATATTTTCTGAAAACGGTACCAGCAATTATCTAGCACAGGGCTTCTCTATGGTGAAGAATCAGGTTTATTTTCTTCTCCCGATCCACTGAGGACCAATACTTTAGTAAAATACAATAAAAATGGTCATACATTTAGATGCACAGCAATATAAAATTGTTATTTAAAAGGTTCTGAGTATTTACTTTCAATTTCTGTATTTTGTTGCAGACCAGTGACAATTTAGGGACTAGCATCAGTGCACAGATCACACTTAAGAATAGCACTGATGGACCAAATCCCTCATTTATTTGTTTTAAATAACATATTTTTTATCATAGAAAATTTGGAAAAAATACAGAAAAAAGAAAATAAAATCTCTCATAATGCCATCACCCAGAGATTAAAAAAAAATGTGTTAAAATATCAGTATAAGGCCGGGCGCGGTGGCTCACGCCTGTAATCCTAGCTCTCCGGGAGGCCGAGGTGGGCGGATCCTTTGAGCTCAGGAGTTCGAGACCAGCCTGAGCAAGAGCGAGACCCCATCTCTACTATAAATAGAAAGAAATTAATTGGCCAACTAATATGTATAGAAAAAATTAGCCGGGCATGGTGGCACATGCCTGTAGTCCCAGCTACTTGGGAGGCTGAGGCAGCAGGATTGCTTGAGCCCAGGAGTTTGAGGTTGCTGTGAGCTAGGCTGACGCCATGGCACTCACTCTAGCCTGGGCAATAAAGTGAGACTCTGTCTCAAAAAAAAAAAAAAAAAAATATCAGTATATGTCCTTTCTATGCATATATGTTTTTAATTGCTTTATTAAGATATAATTCACATACCATTACAATTCAGCCATTTAAAGTACGAAATTTAACAAATTTTTTGTACATTCACAGGGTTGGGCAATAATTACTACAATCTAACCCTTTACAACATTTTTACACCCCAAAAAACCTCTTATCCACTGGTGGTCACTTCCTCTCTCTGTCCAGCCCCTGGCAATCATTCATTTATTTTCTGTCTCTATAGATTTGCCTGCTGTCAACATTTCATATAAATGGAATCATAAAATATTAATATGTAGTGTTTTATGTCTGGTTTCTTTCACTTAGCATGTTTTTAAGATTCATCCATGTTATAGCATGTAACAGTATTTCCTTCCTTTTTATTGCTAAATAATATTACATTTTATGAATATATCAAATTTTGTTCATTCATCCACCAGCTTATGGACATTTGAGTTGTTTCCACTTTTTGGCTATTATGAATAATATTGCTATGAACATTCACATATATGTTTTTGCATAGTATGCTTTCATTTCTCTTGGTATATATCCAGAAGTGGAATTTCTGGGTTATATGGTAACTTTACAGTTTAGCATTTTGAGGACATACATGTATTTTTATCATTTTAAAAAACTGGAACCCTTGTGTACATATTTTGTTAAATTTAACATTCTTATTATGAACATTTCCTAATGTTTTAGTAATCTTCAAAAAGATGACTGTTAATACCTATACATTTTTTCATTTTATAGAAGCATGGTAACTATTTTCTTATTGGTGGTCAACTTGCTACTTTTATAAACAGCATTAATGGATGTATTTGTACATAAATATGTGAGCACGACTCTGATATTAAAATATTAATCTTTTATTTTCAATAGCTCATTGGCTTTTGGCTCTTTATCTTCTATTTTAAATCTCATCCATTTTATTTCATTGTTTTTTGGCTTCAAATATCTTATGTTTTGATTATTATTTTTTGTTTTCTATTTTTCTTTTTTTTTTTTATTTCAGCATATTATGGGGGTACAAATTTTAAGGTTTCAATAAATGCCCTTCCCCCCTCCCCCCACAAGTCTGAGTTTCCAGCATGACCATCCCCCAGATGGTGCACATCTCACTCTGTTTTGATTATTTTTAACTTTTATTCATTCTCTTTTTTCAATTTTTTTTTTACTTGATTTCTGATTTCTTAGATTCAGTCTCCTCCTAACCTTTATTAAGGCAAAAGCAATGTTCTGCTTTAGGTTTAGAAACTATTAAAAACACTTTTATTTCTTATAATCTATCTCAATAACTTGTAAAAAAGGAAATAATAAATCCCATTCATCTGAAAAGCATAACAGCTATTCTGCATTTAGGGAGGGTTGGTGAGGAGGAAAAAAATCAGAAAAGAAAAAACATTCATTGGCGATATGACTTAAATTGTAAGTGAAAATAGAAACATATTTCATAAACAAACAATATTTCCCATTAAAACATGTTTTCAGACTCCAAACAATTTTCTCAACCTTAGATGTTAAAGTTTCTCTTGCAGATGTCAAAGTCTTTCTTAATAACTAGAGTCTTTATTACTCTTTATTGAATTAAAAGAAACCCCAGAACTAGCCGGGCGCGGTGGCTCATGCCTGTAATCCTAGCTCTCTGGGAGGCTGAGGTGGGCGGATCGTTTGAGCTCAGGAGTTCGAGACCAGCCTGAGCAAGAGCGAGACCCCATCTCTACTATAAATAGAAAGAAATTAATTGGCCAACTAATATATATAGAAAAAATTAGCCGGGCATGGTGGCGCATGCCTGTAGTCCCAGCTACTTGGGAGGCTGAGGCAGCAGGATTGCTTGAGCCCAGGAGTTTGAGGTTGCTGTGAGCTAGGCTGACGCCATGGCACTCACTCTAGCCTGGGCAATAAAGTGAGACTGTGTCTCAAAAAAAAAAAAGAAACCCCAGAATGACAAATTTTACATTTGAACAAGTCATTTTTATTGGGAACTTGTTTAAACTTGATTAATCAAACACTTTAAAGTTTTCTGCTACATTTCAAGCTCACAATAAAGACATTCATGGCACATCACTGGTAACCTAATGCTCAAAGAGGTGTTTTCCTCTCTGTATAAAATTTGGTAACTGGTAACTTAAAAACAGACTTTAAAATAAATTTTAGAACTTTTTTAGTTTTACAGAAAATTGAGACAACAGTACAGAGAGTAGTCCTATACCTCAGATCCAGTTACCCCTGTTATTAATATCTTACATTAGTAGGGTACATTTGTTATGGTTAGCGAACCAATACTGATAAATTATTATTAACTAGAGTCCATAGTTTACTTAAGTTCCCTTTATTTTCACCTAATCTCCTTTTTCTGTTCCAGATCCCACATTACATTTAGTTGTCATGCCTCCTTAGGCTCCTCTTGGCTGTGACAGTTTCTTAAACTTTTCTTATTTTTGATGACCTTGATAGCTTTGTGGAATACTGATCAAGTACACTGAAGGATGAACAACTAACTACTGGAATTTGAACTTTTTATTCCAAATTTTCTCTGAAGTAAAGGAAGACATAAATTTCACACCCTTATTCCTCCATTACTGATTTACTCAAACCTTTAAAATTGTTTTCCTCCTCTTTGTCCTCACTTACATCTATCTTTCTTTTATTTATAATGATGCTAATTTATGTTTAGTAAACAGCATAGTCAGGCTACCGGGTAGCTTTAAGGACAGAGACCACTCTACAAATGCCAGGTTGGCAGGATCACCCCATCCTGTGCATCCTAACCCACTTTTTGCTCTACTCTTAGTCTTTAAAGCATGGACTTCTGGCCGGGCGCGGTGGCCCACACCTGTAATCCTAGCACTCTGGGAGGCTGAGATGGGAGGACTGCTTGAGCACAGGAGTTTGAGACCAGCCTGAGCAAGAGTGAGACCCCCTTTTCTACTAAAAATAGAAAGAAATTAGCCAAACAACTAAAAATAGAAAAAATTAGCCGGGCATGGTGGCGCATGCCTGTAGTCCCAGCTACCCGGGAAGCTGAGACAGGAGGATCACTTGAGCCCAGGAGTTTGAGGTTATTGTGAGCTAGGCTGAGGTCATGGCACTCTAGCCCGGGCAACGGAGTGAGACTCTGTCTGAAAAAAAAAAAAAAAGCATGGACTTCCAAAAACCTCACTATGGGAGACCTGGGAGCCTCCGCTTCACACAGGCTTCAAACCAGATTCACCAGAAATCTCACCCCTCTAATCCACAAAAGGGAAAAGCTTCAGGGTTTAAAATCCATGATCTTCAAGAGAATGAATTACTGGATCTGGGCAAACTAGAACAGTGTGGCTTTTGCTATAGTGCCTCTGGACTGACTTTGTGGAGATCCAGTTGGTGTTAGACTTTGTGATGGTTTTAACTCTTTAATATTCCTCCCTTGAATGTGGACTGGATTTAGTGAATTGCTTCTGATGGTTAAAATGTAGCAAAAGTAAGGACCTTTGAGTTCTGAGAGCAGGTCATAAAACACATTGTGGCTTTCTCTTTGCCTTTTTCTTGAGTCACTCGCTCTGAGAGAAGCCAGCCGTATTGTGAGGACACTCAAGCAGTGGCTGGAACAGCCCACATGGTGAAGAACTAAGGCCTCCCTGCTTCCAACAGCCAGGGAGGAACTAAGGCTTCTTGCCTATAACCATGTGAGTAAGCCTGGAAGTGGATTCCTCCCCACTGAGTCTTCAGATTACCATAGACTAACATCTTGACTGCAACCTCAAGAGAGACCTGGAGCCAGAATTGGCAAGCTAAGCCACTGCTGAAATCCTGACCCACGGAAACTATGACATCATAGATGCTTACATTAAGCTGCTAAGTTCTGGAGTCATTTGTTATGCAGAAACAGATATCTGCTATAGCGTATATTGCATATATTTTTATTTTCTACATATTATGATATTTTGATATCTTAAAATCCTTTCTACCTGGGAAGACTGCCCATTCTGGAACTAATCAATTCTTAGTGATAGCAAAAGGCTCAGCCTATAGCATCTCTGTGATCTGCAAACCAACCAATCCAAAGCTAAGTCCCCTCTATCTGGCCAGTACACCCCAGGAGACAACACTCCTCTGCCCCAAGCATCCTAGGGCCAAGTAGAACCCAAAATTTTCAAATTAGCTAATCCTAAAATGCTTATCCTGCCCTGCATTGCCTTTTCCCTGGAAATTCCAACAAAGGCCATGACCTAGCTTCTGCCCTAGTTCCTGTCCCTTCTGCCTCCTAACTGACTTGGCCCTAGGCAGCATGCAGTGCCTCCTGGTTCTAGGACCTGTAAGTACAGTAAACTTTGTTTCCCTGAGCCTTTCCTGTGTCTCCTCATGTGGCTGCATCTGACTGACAGCCACATAAAGGAACACAGACTTTGTGACAAAATATGTGCAAGGAGGACGGACACAGCTCTATAGCAGGTCCTAACCTATCTTGACATGTCTCTGTCCAGGTAGGTCCATTTTCCCTATCAACATCACAGGATGATCCTCTTAGTGCAGGACTCACCATGGCTCTCACTCTTCTTACTATAAAAGTCAAGAAGGTAACTTCAAGATCTAGGGTTCTTGTGAATGGGCATTTATATATTGAAGTCAGCTGTGTTCTTCCTGGAGGTGTGCTGAATATGTTGGGAGGTGTGCTGAATATGTTGGGAGCCATACTGGATAACCAAGACCCCTCCAGACTCTAAAAGAGAAAGGAAGGCCTGGTGTACCTTCATCTCAAGAGTTCTGGATCACTGGGGCACAAAACTCGATCAGAGGAATGTGGCCAAGTTTTAGTCTATTGACTCTTGACCATCTCCTGAAGGAGAACCGAAAGCTATCCCCAAAGGACAACATTATCAATCCTTAGCTTTTGCCCTTAAGGAGAAGATCCATGACTTGCTATCCTGAGATCCTTGGCAGGGCACAGTATTATGCAACTGCACCATATTACCTGACCAGTTCTAGAAAAGGACATCTCCAGCTCTGGCCAAGGGGACTAGTCTCTAAAGATACTTCATCCATGGACTTCAATCTGCCTTCAGGAAAATTACCCTTAAGATCCCTCTTTTGGGTGCCCCATTGGAAAGCCCCTCACCTGGACAGGGGATTTGGCCCAGAAAGTCCACAGGCTCCCTATTTCCAGGAAGTAGTTACACATTCTCTACCTTGGACCAGGACAGTCTCAAAGGTGCTGAGATACATGGAACAACCAAAGGTTTTTCAACCTTAGCTCTGGAGGAAACCCAGGAGTTGTGCTTATGATCATATGGCAGCTATGGAATTGAGCTATGTCACATGCAGTGGTCTATGAGAGGCATTATTATAGTATCCAGGACTGTGATACTATGACACAATGCACGTATGGCCCTGAGACACTCACCCTCCTACATATTGGCTAAGTTGCTTCCCACCCCCCAAGAACTTTGTCCTTGCTTAATACAGATACATGTGCCATGCTTAAAGTTGGGCAGGAGACATTTTTTCTCTACACAGGTGTGTCCAGTAAAACAAGGTCTTCATGGTTAGATTTTGTATTTAAGCAGTGTTTATAAGTTACACCTTCCCCTTAAAGCCCATGTGTGCTCATGTTTGTACAGGGAGGTTAGAAACACCGTGGAGGACTTTTTTTTTTTTAAGATGTATTTTTTAGATCAGTTTTAGATTCACAGAAAAATTAAACAGAAGACACAGAGATTTCCCATGTCCTCCCTGCCCCTACACATGCACAGCCTCCCCCATTATCAACGTCCCCCACCAGAGTGGTATATTTGCTACAACTGATGAACCTACACTGACACACATAAGCACCCAAAGCCCATAGTTTACCTTAGGGCTCACTCTTACTGTTTGCACATCCTATGGATTTGGACAAATTTATAGTAACTTGTATCCACCATAATAATATTATACAGAGTATTTCACTGCCCTAAGAATCCTGTGCTGGGGACTTCTTTTTTTTGAGACTGGGTCTTACTCTGTCGCCTGGGCTAGAGTGCAGTAGCATCATCTTAGCTCACTGCAACCTCAAACTCCTGGGCTCAAGCGATTTACCTGCCTCGGGCTCCTAAGTAGCTGGGATTACAGGTGCGAACCACAATGCCTGGCTAATTTTTCTATTTTTTGTAGAGACTGGGTTTTGTTCTTACTTAGGCTGATCTCAAACTCCTGGCCTTAAGCAATCCTCCCACCTTGGCCTCCCCAAGTGCTAGAATTACAGGCATAAGCTACTGTGCCCGGCCCTGAAACTAGTTTAAAACAATAAAGATGATTTTATTAGAATATTCTTTTCCAGTGTTAAAACAAAAAGAAAGAATGTGAAAAGGCAACCCACAGACTGGTAGAAAATATTTGCCACGCCAAATATTCTATAAAAAAACCAACATACACAGTATAGTTTAAAAGCTCCTATAAAAATAAAAGGGAAAGACAAAATAGAAAAGAGGTACCTCTCAGAAGACAAAATATGAACGGGCAACAAATATAAGAAAAGAGGCTCACCTCACTAATCTTCCTGCCTCAGCCCCCAAAATGCTGAAATTACAGGAATGAGCCACCTCGCCCAGCCTGCACTGGAGACTGTTACAGTCTCCAATTTTTTTCCCCACAGAAGTAGCCATTATTATGAATTTTTTAAAATCATTGTCTTTTATCATTTTTTTTTTTTTGAGACAGTCTCACTTGGTCTCCCAGGCTGTATCGCAGTGGCATCATCATAGCTCACTGCAACCTCAAACTCCCAGGCTCAAGGGATCCTTTCACCTTGGTCTCCTAAGTAGTTGGGACTATAGGCACACAGCACCACACCCAGCTAATTTTTAAATTTTTTTTTGTAAAGACAGGAGTCTCACTGTTTCCCAGGCTTGTCTTGAACGCCTGTGCTCAAGTGATCCTCCCCCCTCGGCCTCACAAAGTGCTAGGATTACTGGTGTGAGCCACCGTGCCTCATCTATTTATTTTTGTTTTTAAGGGAAAACAGTCACATGATTTTAAAAGCAATTATAATGAGATATACATTAGGAAGTTTCTCCTCTCATCTCTGTCCTCCCTTCCAAACCATAGGAAACCATGGTTATCATTTTCTTGTGAATATTTCCAGAATTTAGTGGAAACATGGATCACATATTTAATTTCTTCTTTCCTACACAAAAGGCATCCCTTACACCTTTTTTCACTTAGTAAGATATCCTGGAGATCTTTCCACATCAGTAGGTAGGTAATGTCCTCATTCTTTTTCATAGCTGCATAATGCTCCATTGTGCATATGTATTAATACCATTGGTTTCTTTCTCTTTTTCTTTTTTTAGGCTAGTCAAGTGAAGCAGCGGGATTGGAGAATCAAAGGAATCTGTAACTGGTTGTGATCAATTAGTTGTAAACACCACTGCACTAGGACCAGCCCCATTGTTTTTAATATCAGTCCTCATGGTTTCGAATCTTTTGCTCTTACAATCAATGACCTCATGCATACATTTCATATGTAAGCAAGTGTATCTGTAGGAAAGATTTCCAAAAGTGGGGTTTTTTGAATCAAAATGGAAATGCAGTGCGGTTTTTACAACCATTGAGAATGGCTACATTCTTTTTTTTTTTTTTTGAGACAGGGTCTCACTTTGTTGCCCAGGCTAGAGTGAGTGCCGTCGCATCAGCCTAGCTCACAGCAACCTCAAACTCCTGGGCTCAAGCAATCCTGCTGCCTCAGCCTCCCAAGTAGCTGGGACTATAGGCATGCGCCACCATGCCTGGCTAATTTTTTCTATATATATTTTAGTTGGCCAATTAATTTCTTTCTATTTATAGTAGAGATGGGGTCTCGCTCTTGCTCAGGCTGGTCTCGAACTCCTGAGCTCAAACGATCCGCCCACCTCGGCCTCCCAGAGAGCTAGGATTACAGGCGTGAGCCACCGCGCCCGGCCGAGAATGGCTACATTCTGCTGTTCCACCAGCACTGTAACACGCCCGTTTCCCTTACATCCTCCTATACAGAGTATATTCCCAAACGTTCCAATATTTGCCAATGTGGTGATATCGTTTTTCTTTTGAAAACTGAAGCAAAGCATCTTTTCATATGTTTAAGGTCTATTTGTAATTATTTTTCCGTGAACTCTGTGTTTCCCGGTCTTTTGCCTATTTTTCTATTGGATGGCTGGTTGTTAATTGTTAGAAATTTTATAACTAATATTTTAACATATTTATGTTTGGAAAAAAATTATCCAAAGGAAAAAGATGATAAAAGCTGTACTAGCCTTTCTTCCACGAGTGTGGTACCCAACCAAAGAGGGATCCAAACAGGTCCAGAACAACTTCAACTGGCGTCCAGCCCCGACAGAGGATGCTTGGAAGAGCGGGGCTTGCCCACCTAACCTCAGCGGGCGCACGCTCGCCTAATTCCGCGCGGAAAGTTGGTGTGCGCATGCTCCAAAAGCCCGCGAGACCCCTGATTCCTAACGGAAAACCTGTTACGCATGCGCAAAAACTTCCCTCCTCAGAGACTTTCCACAAAGGACTGAAGGTATCTTCGGTTTCACAGAGCTGGCTCTGTAAGCTCCGACAGCCAAGGCTTTTGTTGTCGGAAAAGTCCAGGGGCACCATATATTCTATGAAGAGGGAATTCCAGGTCGTCAGCGACAAGGCGTCTTCCTGTGGCCGTCAAACAAAACACCGCGTTACATCAACGGGTGGTAGTCACCTGGCCATCTCCAGACGGTGTCTAAAGCGAGCTTTTTTTTTTTTTTAAATAATGTTTTGTATTGAAGAGGAAATTGATTAAAAGGGTTTTCAAGCATGTCAGGAGTTTAATAATAAACTACATATTTTAAAGTATTTCATAGGGTGCGCTAGAGAGAAGTCTCTCTAGCCTGAGAAAAACCACCTGTCACTCGCGGAGAAAAAGGCGCGCCGACTTTCCCAGCTTGATGCAGAGTGGAGAATTAGACTTTGCTGGAAGATATCACCGATTCCGAAAAGAATGCTGCACCCGTCACGTTACTGCATTTTGTGAGACTTTTTGAAAGCTCCAGAAACAGTGCCCACGGTTTTCAAGCTGAATGCTGGAGAAAGGTGGCCCTAGATCCCTGAGGACTGTTTTCCCCAACAAGGAGCTATGATGTGTATTTGAGCACTTGGTAATGAAGGCTAGGCTTAACGCTTCAGGTGGTTTCCTTGTACTTTTAGCGCCTCCTCGTGGTAGTACTCTGGTGTCAGAATCTATGCTTTCCTGATTTTTTTTCTTAATGCTCCTGAACACATTTCTAGCTGTTGTTTACAATATCGGTCTTTTAAATATTATCATGTCACATAGCAGTATGGTTTTCAACCCATCTGCACAATAGAATCACTTTGTGACCTTTAAAAAATACCGACACTAGGTCCAGCTCCAGAGCCACTGTCAGAGAGACAGTAATAGTGATTTGTTGGACAAAGCTAGACGTCATTTACAAATATGAGTTCCATTGCTTACTGGAAAGAGTCAGCTTTCTTCCCTGAGTATATGACTACATACACTCATGCTATCAGATGACTATTTATGGCTAAAAATGAATACATTTGGTAGATTTCTTTAAGTAATTGTTTCTGATGTAAAATAATTCTGACAGTTGCCTACATTTCTCTTATTTTTTTTTAATTTGGGAAAATATATTAACCACAGAAAAGTGTAGAGTCTAAAACAAGCAACAGTTGAACCCACCACTCAAAATTGACTAATGTGAGCATTGTCATGTGTGTGCTTCAGATTATTTTTATATATGTGAGGAATAAAATATTTCTAATAGAGCATAAGTGCTGATCAGGGAGACCAATAAACAAAGCAATGAGAAGGTTAGTCTGCTAAACTGTTGGCAATGTTGTGAGTACAATACAACTCAGAGAGGAAAGAGATCAGCACATTCATGAAGGAGGTGAGATTTGAGCAAGGGAAAAATGTCACTAGGCAGCAAAATGAAAGGACAACAATCTAGGTGGAGGAATAACATGAGCCAAGGTCAAAAATAGGAATGAGCACAATAGAGTTATTTCTAAAAGTCTTTCATATGGTCTAATAATATATAACATTTTTGAGCACTTACTATATGTCAGCCACTATTCCAAGTGC
>VSMD01075584.1:0-82221 GCA_008750895.1 Mirza zaza | reverse complement strand
ATTAGTTGGCCAATTAATTTCTCTCTATTTATAGTAGAGACGGGGTCTCGCTCTTGCTCAGGCTGGTTTCAAACTCCTGACCTCGAGCAATCCGCCTGCCTCGGCCTCCCAGAGTACTAGGATTACAGGCGTGAGCCACCGCGCCCGGCCAGCAATATACCTTAATATCTCTTTTGCTTCTTCAATTCTCTATCTTCATAAACTCTCTGTGGGCTTTCCCTCCCCCAAATGCAGAAGCCCTCTTAATCCCTTAGCTCCTCTCTTTCTCCTATCATTTCCTCATACTTACTACAGGTTTTACAGAGATTCTTGCTTTCTTTCTCAGCCCCCTGGGAATTACAGTTTGTCTTCTGTTCTCAGTATGTTCTTATCCTTGTCTTCATCCTCTGTCCCCATCCAGTTCTTGAGCAAAGGGTAAAAGGCATGGAGGCAGACAGCGAATGTTCACATTTTTGCCACATTTATCTCTAAGTGATGATTGTTTGCAAATCGTTATGATAAGGCAGAATGATATTTCAAGGACATAATGGTGAGAAACATGAAATGGATGTGCCTCAGCTCCTTATCTGCAATGTGGGTAAGATACTGAGGAACCAAAAGAATTAAATTCCCCAAAATAATCCCTTCTCTTCTCTTATAATGAGTTCCTTTAAGTACAGGGAGTCATGAATATGTGTAATGTCAAGCTGGGCACACTGCTCATTATTACCTTTCTTCCCAAATACTAGAGAACTGTAGGACCTTCATCAGCTAGCTTCAAAATAATGGAATATTTAAGTGCCCGCTTTAGGCAATAATTGCCCCCAAATCCCATTCTAAGACAAGTTATTTATGAGGCAGAAAACTCTAGACAGCTCATTCAATCTTTCATTTTTAAAAACAATTCTAACTTTCTTGAATTGGCCAGTTTCTGACCAAGTTTATTGCTACCCAGCCTAGATGTCCACCAATGGGTGAAAATTATTGAATCATCTGGACTCGCCTCCTACCATTTTGGCTCTTTAAACAGAAGGCATCCTGTATTATTTAAGAACCATTGGCTACTACCTTTAAATAATGAAGGCTGTTCTATATGTAAAATGTCTCAAGGGATGCAGCTGATTGCACTGTCTTGGCAGCTGATGACATCGGAGCTGGCATCTATGTGACTAGTCTAGCCATCCTTTAATGTTTTCACATCATGACCACACGATGGCTGCTGTGGCCTTAGCTTTATGGTTGCATTCAAGCAGAAAGAAGGGGAAGGGGAAAAATGTCATACCAGGATGTTTTTTTTTTTTTTTTTTATTTCATTAGGAAAGCATAACAACTCCACCCCAACCTCTGCCTACTGCCACCTGAGCAGACATGTCACTGGTTAGAACTGTATTCCATAGGCATCCCTAACCAGTGTTGGAGGCTAAGAAAGGAGAGGA
This sequence comes from Mirza zaza, assembly GCA_008750895.1. Classification (NCBI taxonomy): domain Eukaryota; kingdom Metazoa; phylum Chordata; class Mammalia; order Primates; family Cheirogaleidae; genus Mirza; species Mirza zaza. The sequence continues at coordinate 80,806 of VSMD01075584.1, read as the reverse complement.
GATGATTGATTGATGAGCCACTGCCTGGGGTAAATACTGCTCCTCCGAAGGGGTTGGGTGCTTCTCTCAAGGAAAATGGGGCAAGGGCTCTGGTGCAGCCAAGTCCCATTTGTTCTGCTGCACCTCTTATGAAAGTAGAGAGTCAGCTTTTAAAGAAGGTTAAATAAAAAGAAAAGAGTTATTGCCCAAGCGTGACCATCCCCCAAACGTTGCACATCTCACTCATTGTGGTTGTATACACCCATCCCCTCCTCCCCCCCTCCCACCTGCCCGACACCCGGTAAATGTTATTCCTATATATCCACTTAGGTGTTGATCCGTTAATACCAATTTGCTGGTGAGTACATGTAGTGCTGGTTTTTCCATTCTTGAGATACTTCACTTAGTAGAATGGGTTCCAGCTCTAAAACTTATACCCCCACAGTACGCTAAAATAAAAACAAGTTAATAAATAAAGAAGTTAAAAATGTTATTAAGCTTTTTTAAAGGTGTACTGGTAAGAGTTGACCAAACAGTCTTTCATATATGGGAGCGAAGAGAAAGAGGAAAGGGATAAGAAAGCAAGATTACCTATCGGGAAGGCAACGGAACAGAGGCATTTTTCCTGGTGGGCCTAGAGTTCGAATTATATTTCTCTGTAGAGTTCATCATCCATTCTGCCTTACATCTTACCAATGTGGAATTATCCGCCCATTCCACCTTGATGCTTTTAGATATTCTATTTTAATCTGAGTTCCTTAGATTAAAATGCCTCCTCATGGAGAGGGGCACAGCGTGACTGCTGGTCTATCTCTTCCCTTTAGTTTTGTAATGATAAGTGAAGAGGTCCGGTGCTGTGGCTCACGCCTATAATCCTAGCACTCTGGGAGGCCGAGGTAGGAGGATCATTTGAGGTCAGGAGTTTGAGACCAGCCTAAGCAAGAGCAAGACCTCATCTCCACCAAAAAAAAATAGAAATTAGCTGGACAACTAAAAATATATATAGAAAAAATTAGCCAAGCATGTTGGCACATGCCTATAGTCCCAGCTACTCAGGAGGCTGAGGCAGGAGGATTGCTTGAGCCTAAGAGTTTGATTGATGCCATGGCAGTCTAGCCTGGGCAACAGAGTGAGACTTTGTCTCAAGAAAAAAAAAGGTGAAGAGCTGAATGTATAATTCTCTGAGAACTTGGAAGGCACAATGGTATTGCCCAAATCATGCAGTAGATGTGGGAGAGTTCTTCTCTCTTAGGGAAATAGATTTTTCTGGAATGCTGGAGAACTAGAGGAGGAGGTATGTTCAGAAACATTTGCAAACAGAATCTGCATTCACACCTCAGCTCTAGATGTGGCCTTGCTGCCCGTGAATTTGTTTGAAGAACTAGCAAGAGTCCAATGTTTAAAGACATTTCTTTAAATGTAGTATGTAAATGTATTACAGTAGTAACTTCTAGATGGAGATGCAAACTTTAGGAATAAAAGACACTGGAGAATCAAGAAGAGAGCTCTTCGGACCTGGTTAAGACACTACTTTGTGGGCCATACCACTGCAGCTTTGTGCCCTCACTGGGGACTCCAAAGTTTAAGACTCTCTGGTGAAATCTGTTGTTTCAGTTCCAGCCCTGTGTGTGTCATCTCCCATCCTTTAAAGTATTTTACCTGCGAGGACCTAAATGATGAAGTAAATCTCACTGTAGGATAGACCTATGCAATGTGGTTCTTTCCCTCTTGCTAGCCCCCAGGAATGCCGGTTTCGCCAGGGGGATTAACAATATGGAAGACTGTGGTCCTGTCCTCTCTTTCCAGGGCTGGGCTTTCTAGTCACACTACTACAGGGTTGTCTGGGGGAAAGACCATGTTAACATGGAACAAGTCGCTGTAATTGGAAGGATGCCAGAAAGCATCTTGCTGATGTGAATGATCCCTTATCCCAGCCTTCGCTAGTGCATGAATTGAGTTCTAAGGAAAGGCAAACGGTGACGAAACTTGGAGGCACCCAATAGGACACTGATAGCATGCTTATTCATAATTATCCACCAAAACTATGATAAGAATTGATATATCTGCTCACCTTACTGATGCATCAGAAGAAATTTTTCTGGGAAACATTAAACTGAGAATATGTCTTCAGAGATATAGTCCTGAACCCCAGAAGGTAGGCCTAGATGGAGAAGTAATTTCTGGGATCCAAGGCTGCAGTGCAGCTGGGTGATATAAGGAGAGAATGTTTATTGAATCCCAGCAGAGCAACCCTGTCCTTCCATCATGGTTTACTCTTGCTAATAAAGGAGCAACCTGTCTCTATAAGAGTGACTTTAGCTCCCACTTAGCCATGAGTTTGGATCAAAAATAACTTGGAAGAATCCAAGAAATGTGGGCTTTAACCACGGGATGCCAAAAACCTGCGGGAATAACACAAGATCAGCAGCCTAACCAAGCAGAAAGCAACAATTTTTATTACAAAGCAAGGAGCAACCGCAAAATTGAAAGGCATGAGCTGTATCAACCAGTTATAAATACAGCAGCAAAAGAAGCCTCACAGAAGGATGCCATGTGGAAAATGTTCTGTGAACTTCTTAAGGAAACACAGAGCAGAGAGCATGGTGCAGAACTAACATCCCACAGGCTAATTCTTGCTGTCAGGTTACAATGCCTTGATTTGCAGTGATTGTCAAAAACACGCATCAGTGGAATTCATCCCCACCCTTGCACTTCAAATATCCCTATCGTAGTAACTTCACTGACAGCAAATTCAGGGATAGCTGCCACGTGCTGAGTCCACTTCACTGAAAGAAGGTTCTGCCACCCAGCCACTGAGGGCCTAAGGCTTTGCTATTGAATACAGTGACTTAACAGATCATTTTCGCTCCTTCCCTCTTCTGTAATAGAATGTGCTCAAGCACAGCAAGTATAGAGTATCTGAGAAAGGGGCACTAAGGAAACCCTTTGATAACCTCATAATTTTGCATGTGGCCAGTGTTATAGAGAAGAACAGAATAGACTATTTGGCTAAACATTATATCTCAGTGCCAAGAACAAAACAAAAACTCTAGACATTGGACTGGTGAATTGCTGTGCTTTCTTTAAGAAGTGATATCTGGAAACAAACAGCCTCAGCCATAATCATCAATTTACGACCACACTAGGCCTTGTTTGAATGACTCTCCTTGGCCTGGCTGTAGCCAAATTGAGTCTCAATAACACATAAATACTGAGGCTCAGAGCTTCAAGGGGATAGATCACCCCGTTTGATGCCTCAAACTAGCACTGTTCTATAAGAAAGTAGCTTTCTGATAATTTGAATTTTTTTTCAATTGAAATGTTATTAAAAACCCAAATGTGTAAAACAGAAGCAGAGTTTTTTTCAACTTTTTATTTTTTTTTTTAATTTTTATTTTTTTCATCCCTTTTTTTTCAATTCAGGGTATTATGGGGGTACAAACATTTTGGTTACATGAAATGCGTTTGTCTCGCTCAAGCCAAGGCCATGAGCGTGTCCTTCCCCCAAACAGTGCACCCCATCTCCATGAAATACTACTCAATTATAGACGTTTTATTTTGAAATAATTATAGGCTTATAAAATTTATTTTAAAATGCAGATAGGTCTCATACACTCTGCATCTAACTTCACTCAACGGTACTGTCTTACACACAACTCTAGTATATCATCAAAACCAGGAAATTGTCATCAGAACCATCTGCAGATCTTTTTTGTTATTGTATTTTACTGAAACTTTGTAAATACCGGCTCAAATAAAATAAGAAATCTCAAATATTACTGAAAACATAACTGAGGTGTATGCTGTATTGTGGTTGCTTAGTTTTTGAGCGTTTTGATGCCTGTCATAATAATGCCTGCATACTACTCCTTAATCAACTGAGAGAAAATATGCTCTTGTAACAAGGTTTTTCACATATATTAATGGGGGGATATGAATCTATGTTTCAAAGACTCCTACTGATAATTTTGTGTTTTTAGGCTGCCATCTTGTGCAATCTGATTAAATAACCATTTTTAAAAACTTTGAAGGTTGGATGGCTTTCCTAGAATCACAGAACATCTCAATCCTCCCCTTTAAGTTAAGAGATTGTTCAGAGACTGAGGGGGCAGCTTTCAGGAGACTGCTGCGTGCAGCGTGCTACACAGTGTGCTCAGCCATGAACCAGAATGTTCACTGCAAACGAATCGCCCCACGCTGCTCTGTGTCCTGTTGCTCTAAGTGCCTGGAGGGGTGTCTTTATCTTGAGATTTTAAAAAACATTAAAAAAATATTGTTAACACAAATTAATTCTTTTTCTTTTTTTTGAGACAGAGTACTGCTTTGTTGCCCAGACTAGAGTGAGTGCCGTGGCGTCAGCCTAGCTCACAGCAACCTCACACTCCTGGGCTCAAGCAATCCTGCTGCCTCAGCCTCCGAAGTAGCTGGGACTACAGGCACCACCATGCCCGGCTAATTTTTTTTCTATATATATGAGTTGGCCAATTAATTTCTCTCTATTTATAGTAGAGACGGGGTCTCGCTCTTGCTCAGGCTGGTTTCGAACTCCTGACCTCGAGCAATCCACCCACCTCGGCCTCCCAGAGTGCTAGGATTACAGGCGTGAGCTACCACACCCGGCCACACAAATTAATTCTTCACACTATGGTGTATATACTAAGTACAGTTCATATAAAGTCAACTTAAGCATAAATATATTCAGCAAGTGACTGGGACTACACAGAAATTGTTCTATTTTTAGAGACAGAACACCTTAAAGTGCCATAGTAAACATGGCACCCCTTAAGAGTTTTCCATGTACCATACATTTTCACATTTAGTCTTCCCAAATTTTCATTGTGGTAGGTATTATAAACTTTTCTTTATAATTTTAAAAGTGTTCAAATGAGGAAATGGGAAATAGAGGCTTTAAGAAATTAAGCTGCGCTATATCATAAGGCTAATAATAAAATCTTGGAGAATCCAAGCTTTGAACTTCAGTTGAATAGTGGATCAGTGCTTTTCACTGCTGTATAATGGATCCTCTTAGGACATTGGGGAAACTTTTATTCTAGATGGGTTACAGAGGCCCCCTAAGGCCCACACAGGCAACATCTCGGTACCAATACCATCGTACTAGTCACCAAGGTTCCCAGGCTCTCTTTTTGCAGCCACTGTTCAAAAGTCAGACTTTAATTTCAGCACCTTCTCCCCAAGTTTCAGGATCTCACCTACATTTCTTACTCTGTGTCTAAATGTTGCTGCGTGTAACAATGACAAACGGGGATTTTAGGAAGGATAATTCCTTTCATGTTTCTCAAAACAGAAATGGCCCTTGCAGATACTGTCTACCTAGGGTGCTTATTTTTTCAAACTTGTGGGACTTGCCATCTTCCCAGATAGCACTAACTAGGCTGAAAAGAACCTATGCCCCTTCTACTAAACTGTACTCTTCTTCCTGGTACTTGCAGTATTCTAGCTACAAGCAGATTGGGGGAAAGGGCAGGTGTTTTATCCGTTCATCCCTATTTTCTATTACAGAAGGGTAGGATCTAAAGCTCATGGGTCGGGCATGGTGGCTCACGCCTGTAATCCTAGCACTCTGGGAGGCTGATGCGGGCGGATTGCTCAAGGTTAGGAGTTCAAAACCAGCCTGAGCAAGAGTGAGACCCCTTCTCTACTATAAATAGAAAGAAATTAATTGGCCAACTAATATATACATAGGAAAAATATTAACTGGGCATGGTGGCACATGCCTGTAGTCCCAGCTACTTGGGAGGCTGAGGCAGAAGGATGGCTTGAGCCCAGGAGTTTGAGGTTGCTGTGAGCTAAGCTGATGCCACGGCACTCACTCTAGTCTGGGCAACAAAGTGAGACTCTGTCTCAAAAATAAAATAAAATAAAGCTCATAGAATTTGGCAATCTCTCTTTAAGGAACGTAATAGAAACTCCTTTCGTTTTTACAACACGGACACATTGTTATGGCTCCTTCCAGATCTGAGGGAGACACCCACGCAGGGACCTCTGGGAAGTTTAAACTTTAGTAGCTTCACAGCAAGGACAATCTCAACCTCTGTGTGTTAATGTTGATCTTCTGAAGCAATAGAAGAAAGAGATCATGGCATAATATCTGTTTCAGAAATAGACAAAACTTCAGAATTCTCCAGAATACTGAGAGGGCTAGCAGTCAAATGGAGGGGCATAGGAAGCCCTTGGGAGAGATAAACCTCAGGCTTAGTATATACCTGGCAGAAAATTTTATAAGTGTTTATTAACTAAAGGAATGAGCATAGAGGATTTCCTTGAAAGGTATCCCAGGTAGATTCATCTGATCTAATGAGCCAATGCATTAATTCTGCATGGGTAAAATAATCATATTTTAAATTAAAACTTAAATAAGGCTGGTCGTGGTGGCTCATGCCTGTAACCCTAGCACTCTGGGAGGCCAAGGCAGGCAGATCAGTCAAGGTCAGGAGTTCGAAACCGGCCTGAGCAAGAGTGAGACCCTGTCTCTACTAAAAATAGAAAGAAATTAATTGGCCAACATAAAAATATGTAGAAAAATTAGCCGGACATGGTGACGCATGTCTGTATTCCCAGCTACTCGGGAGGCTGAGGCAGAAGGATTGCTTGAGCCCAGGAGTTTGAGGTTGCTGTGAACCAGGCTGATGCCACAGCACTCTAGCCCGGGCAACAGAGTGAGACTCTGTCTCAAAAAAAAAAAAAAAAAAAAAAAATTAAAACATAAAAAAAAATCCTTCCCTATTTCTCTATTTTAAATATGAAGTAGGACTTTGACTCTGCGATCATTCTCTGTATCTGGGATGCCAGATCAGTTATCCTTCAGAGCATGCACTTCAGAGCATTCAAGTTCATGACAGAGATGTGCAAATCCATATCCACATATGGTCAGACAAGCCTGGAAAGCAGAAGGACATGGCGAGCTGTGAAGTGCATCTGTCCCAAGCAAGATGCCTGCCCAGAAAAAGTGGATTATGTCCGAGCTTTAAGATACTGTGGTGTCCAATTTATTCATAATACAAATTCAAGGCAGAAATCCAAGGATGCATAAATGTAAAGAAGAGAAGGAATAAAAGCAACATTTGAAACTCAACAAGCTCCAGATCATTTTCACCAAAATTATTTCCAGTTGCTGTCACTCCCCCCGAGCAGACTTTTTTTTCAGGAGGCATGAGGCTAGTGCAGTCCAGGTCCTGACAGTGTTCTTCATCCACCCAGGAAATATATAGTGGGCCATTTGTACCATCTGCCATGGAGGCGTCAGTCATTGGAAGGCAGAGAGGAACCTGCAAAACCTCGTTGAAATGCTGTTTGGAAAAGAGCTGAATCTTGCATTGGGAAAGACACTAGGAGCTACTGAGCATGAGGAAGAGAGAGACCTCATAAAAAGACCACAAAGGAAGCAAAGATTTATGTTAAGCCTCTGACAAATGAGAAGAAATTCTTCTGTCATCTCCCAACCAATTGGATATAATTCTTCTTTTTGGAAGTCATAAAAAATTCAGTATTTCTCAGGCATTTTGGAGTGGTTGATATTATACTCTTTTCTGTGTATAAATATCTCCTTGTAATAATATTTGTGCACTCTTATTTTCTGGGAGTGAGAATATAGGGGAAGAAATTCCCATGTTAGAAGGAATCCTAATCTTGACTTCATCTCAGGCTGTAATAAAAAAATCTTCACTATAGTTACTCTCCTGGAGTAATTATGATCTTTACTTAGAGACTGATCAAAGTCACATATAGTAGTCCCTGGTTATCCACAGGGGATACTTTCCAAGACCCCCAGGGGATGCCTGAAACCAAGGGTAGTACCCAACCCTATATATAATATGGTTTTTTCCCTACGCTACAGACCTATGCTGAAGTTTAGTTTATATATGAGGCACAATGAGAGACCGACAATAATTAATAATAAATTAATAGTAACCAATAATAAAATAAAACAAGTAGAACAATATACTGGTCACAATTCCATGGATAGAAGATTCATTCTTATTGTAGATGTTAACCTCAGCATATAATTTTTTTTCCTCTCCTTTTTAAGTCAAAACTGTTCACCTCTTCACTCAAAAGAAGCACTTTCTGGCCTCTCTTTGCCATATTCAAACTGCCAGCGTCACTACTCTTGCACTTTGGTGCCATTATTAAGTAAAATAAGGGTACTTGAGTACAGGTGCTGTGACACTACACTGTGGGTATGATAATGGAGGTGGCTACTAAGTGACTACAACTTGGATACACGGGACGAAGGAATGATTCACATCCACTGGCTTGAGATTTCATCACCCTACTCGGAATGGCATACAGTCTAGAACTTATGAATCTGCCATTTTATATTTTCAGACCACGGTTGACTGTAACTGACACCCATGGAAATCAAAACTGTGGGCCAGGCACGGTGGCTCATGCCTATAATTCTAGCAGTCTGGGAGGCTGAGGCAGGCAGATCATTTGAGCTCAGGAGTTCAAGACCAGCCTGAGCAAGAGTGAGACCCCGTCTCTACTAAAAATAATAGAAAGAAATCAGCTAGACAACTAAAAAAAAAAAATATATATATATATGTATATGTATATATATATATACACACGTATGTATAATTAGTTGGGCATAGTGGTGCATGCCTGTAGTTGCAGCTACTTGGGAGGCTGAGACAGGAGGATTGCTTGAGTCCAGGAGTGTGAGGTTGCTGTGAGCTAGGCTGACACCACAGCACTCTAGCCTGGGCAACAGAGGGAGATTCTGTCTCAAAAAAAAAAAAGCAAAACTGTGGGTGATGGGTACTATTGATTGTATTACAACTTTTATACTTGGTGTTTTAAGTGGTAACATCATTGGTTGCTAAGAAGTGTCCACTTTATTTGCCTTAAAATAAGACTGCCTGACTTACAGTTATGACTGTTTAATAAAAAAACACTGAGAAGTTTTCTTAATTATTTTTATTTTTAATTCTTATAGGTACATAATAGTTGTATATATTTAAGGAGTACACATGATGTTTTGATACAGGCATACAGTGTGTGTGTTATGATCAAATCAGAGTGATCGGAGTATATATACATCACCTCAAGCATTTATTTTTTTGTGCTTGGAACATTCCAAGTCCACCCTTTTAGTTATTTTAAAATATACAATAAATTATTGTTAACTGTAGTCACCATATTGTGCTACCAAATACTAGATCCTATTTGTTCTAACTGGTTGCAATAAAACCTAACTTGGGGCTTGGGAGAGTAGATAAGGACTTAGGCTGTGTTTCTCAAATTTAAGTAATGAAATATTTCCTTTTAAAGAATAAAAAAAAAATTCTGGATTGCGAGTATTAATTTAAATGATTTTTATTATAATGTTACTTAAATATTTATGAATATAAAGCTAGGTATAAACTCTACCTGCTTATAACTATTATAAAGGAATATAACTGAAATAAATTTACATATTAAATACAAAGAAAACTATAAAACCAACAAAAAGTCCAACAAAAAGTCAAATTAATAACATTCATGTGGTAGATAAATCTGTTTCCTAAAATTAAATTGACGCTCACATTGTGACAATTTTACTCAGTGCTATGCCTCAAGTTCTTCTGAGCTTGGCATGCATATAACCATTCTATTCTCTGTGGTGACCATATCGGTGCACAAAGGTGGCTATGAGACAGTTACCATTTTGACATTAGGAAATGCCAGTGACAGGGCAATCAGATAGGCTTGCCAGTACATTAAAGGGATCTTAAAGATTCTATTATATTTATTTACCTTCTTTTTAAAGTTTTAAAGATAATCTTGGAATTTTTAAAAATTTCATTCAAAGTAACAACTTTATTGGTAGTTATTTATAACAGTTTTTTTTTCACTGAGCACTATGATTATATTATTATATTACTAGTAAAGAAAAATTGTTACTGAGAAGTAATATCCTCCAATCTGAGTTTCTTTTGTACCTAAGAAAAAACCTTTCATGTACTTAATTATTGAAATAACATGTAGCAAATACCAAATCTAAGACTTGTTAGAAACATCGGCATTATATGGCAACACTATAGTAAGCCTTACTCACTGCATAATTTATTTCAACATTTTTTCCTTCAAACTTTCAGCAATATTTTGTATGAGCCTTCCTAATATCTTTGGTGATCAAGGGAAGCATTTTAGTTTATTTCCAGATTGCTTTTTAGGTATTATTTCAGTCATTCTTACAATCTGAGGAAGAACAGGTGTTTATTCCAATGGTACATGGCTTTTTGTTTTGTTTTTTACTATTAAGAAACCTTAAAATCAGCTTCCATATATTTATCAAGTTTTAAAATATATTTTAATTTTGAAATAATTATAAATTCACAGGAATTTTAAAAAATAGTCCAGAGAGTTTTCATGTACCCTTTTCTCAACTTCCCTCAGAGGTAATATCTTACATAACTCTAGTATAACATCAAATATCAAATCCAGGAAATTGGCGTTAGTACAATCTACAGCCCTTATTCATTATTAAATTTTAGCAAAACTTTGTAAATACTGACTTGCGTATAAAATGACCTCAAATATTACTGAGAAAACAATTATGGTATGTATTGTGATCCAGTGGCTTAGTTTGTAAAGGTTTAGCTGTCTCATGATGCCTTTCTTGTATCCATTAGCTAATCCACTGAGGGAAAATATGCACTTGGGTCAAGGTTCTTCATTTATAATAGTGGGTATAAATCTAATTTTCAAATTATTTTATTGATAATTTTTGTTTCCAGGCTAACGTCTTATGCAATCTGATTAGATCACTTTTTTAAAAAATGTTAGACATGGCTGAGAGTTCTCCTAGAATTGGAAAATGTGTCAATTCTCTTCTTTTAAATTGTTTTGTATAAGTACATGTATCATTAGAATTATCATCAACCTAGTTTCTCTGCAGGAATCTTCCTTTCAGTCACTTCTATTTTTGTCTTTAATTAAAACTATATATTTATGCAGTAAATCTACCCAACTAGGTACATGTAAGTTACATAAATTGCTTAAGATAAAAGAATGATTGAGAGTCTATTTCCTTCCCCCACCCTTGACGTTGAAGAACTCTCTCTCTTCACTCAAGATTATCTCATATATTTCATGTAACTCCTGATCTATGACCTCCTTGTGAATAAATTTTAAAAACTGTTAACCTGGTCCAGACCTGGAGGAAAAAAAAAAAAAAAACAGAAGGAGGGAGATAAAACAGGGAAGATGGGACAGGATCTTTATCTTTATTTTTTTGCATAGCCAAAAAATGTAAGACTACAGATGGGAAGAGGCCTGGAGTGCTGGGGTTGGTACTTGGCTCTTGTCAGGTTGTGAGAAATAACTTTGTACGTCTGTTCCCAAATCTCCCTCAGAAATGTTATTTTGGTAGCTGGAAAGCCACCATGCTGGGAACATTTACACCACAGAAAGTGGAAACTCTGCTTTAAATCACTGCTTTTTTTGTTGTCATTAAGAGATGGCTTTTGAATGTTTTCCAGCTCACCACTGGGACTAGATTAAATTCAGGTGACTAAAGATATATAAAGATATATAGACCAAGGTGTCTATAAAGACTTTCTTTTGGCCGGGCGCAATGGCTTATGCCTGTAATCCTAGCACTCTGGGAGGCCGAGGCGGGCGGATTGCTTGAGGTCAGGAGTTCGAGACCAGCCTGAGCAAGAGCGAGACCCCCGTCTCTACTATAAATAGAAAGAAATTAATTGGCCAACTAATACATATAGAAAAAATTAGCCGGGCATGGCGGCGCATGCCTGTAGTCCCAGCTACTCGGAAGGTTGAGGCATCAGGATTGCTTGAGCCCAGGAGTTTGAGGTTGCTGTGAGCTAGGCTGATGCCACGGCACTCACTCTAGCCTGGGCAACAAAGCGAGACTCTGCCTCAAAAAAAAAAAAAAAAAGACTTTCTCTTTTATGTTGCCGTGTCTGCTATATGTGCTATTGCTTACTCTTTGCATAATAATTCCGTGCTCATTACCAGTATCAGCCATGGCCCTGGCAGGGAAAAAGAGTTCACTCAAAAAGAGTATGCTGATCAGGGTTCAGGGCATGCTGGCTGAAAATGAAAAGGATTAGTGCAAATGACAGCGCATGTCCCTTACTACTCTTTAGCCTGAAGACAATAGAACAGGGAGCCACTAGAGTATCAGGGAATTTATAGTGTGAGAAACCAGAATATATGAAGAATTGTTCTTTTTTTTTAATACTTTTAATTTCAAAATATTAAAGGGGTACGTACGAGTGTTTTTGTTACATGGATGAATTGTATAATGCTGAAGTCAGGGCTTTTAGTGTGCCCGTCACCAGAGTAGTGTACATTGTACCTGATAGCTAAGTCTTTATCCCTCAGCCCACTACCTTCCCCACTTCCTAGTTTCCACTGTCCTTTACACCACTCTATAGCTGTGTGTATCCATCCTTTACTGCCACTTATTGGTGAGAACACGTGGTATTTGTTTTTCCATTTCTGAGATACTTCACTTACAAAACTGTTCTCCAGTTCCATCCAAGTTGCTGCAAGCAACATTATTTCATTCCTTTCTATGGATTTTTTAGTGAATTTATGCACTTACTCATCCCCTCTTCTCCCCTCCCACCTGCTTGATTTTGTGGGGAAATTTTCAATTTAATTAAGTCCCATTTACTTATTTTTGTTGTTGCTCTATTTGCCTTCAGGGTCTTAGTAATACAGTCTTTGCCTAGGCCAATGTCTAGAAGAGTGTTTCCTACATTTTCTTCTACAATTTTTATGGTTTCAGGTTTTACATTTAATTCTTTACTCCATCTTGAGTTATTTTTTTGTGTATGATGAGAGATATTGATCCTGTTTCATTCTCCTGCATGTGGCTATCCAATTTTCCTGGCACCATTTACTGAATAGGGCATCTTTTCCATAGTGTATGCTTTTGTCTGCGTTATCAAAAATCATTTGTTCATAGCTATATGGTTTTATTTGTGGGTTTTCTATTCTGTCCCATTGGTCTATGTGTCTACAATTATACCAGTACCCTGCTGTTTTGTTTACTATAGACCTGTAACATACTTTGAAGTCAGGTAATGTGATGCCTCTGGATTTGTTCTTTATGCTTAAGATTGCTTTGGTTATTCAGGCTCTTTTGTGGTTCCATATGAAGCTTAGGATTATTTTTTCTAGATCTGAGCAATATGATGTTGGTATTTTGATGAAAAATGCATTGAATGTTTAATTGCTTTGGGCACTATGGACATTTTAACAATGTTGATTCTTCCAATCCATGAGCCTGGGCTTATTTTCATTTGTTTCTGTTGTCTATGATTTCTTTCATCAGTGTTTTGTAGTTCTTTTCATAGAGATTTGTTCTTTTTTATTTATTCATCCCAAAACATGAAGAATTGTAGAACTGAAGGCAATTAAGAAGAAACAGATATAGGAAGGTTCTTTCCTTCCACTTGCCTAAAAGCAGGACATAGGTTTACAAAGACAGAATGTATTGTGCCACCCCCATCCCCCTCAAAGAGAACAAAGGTTGACCACTAAAGACAACTTTAGACCCTATTGGCCTGGAGATTGTACCAGAGGAATCTATATCAACAAGGTTTACTAACCAGACTTAATCTTCCATTGATTTTTCTTCCCACAAGTTGCTGCCCCTGAGACTCAAAGTCCTTTTTATTTGCCTCAACATGTTTCTAAAAACGTATTCTTTTACTAGATGCTATATTAGCTCAAATCCAAAGCCCCCTTTTTGAGAGCTTCTCATCCCCTGGGTGTTTCTCATGTACAAATGAAAATATAATTGTTAATATACTGTTTCCTTTTTCTTGTTAATCTGTCCTTTGATACAGGGATTCATTCCAGTTAAGAACCTATGAGGGTTGAAGAAAAAATTATTTTTCCTTTCCTCCCCAATAAAAGCTTTCATATTAGGTGGTAAAATGTCCAGAATCAGTCTACGTATGCTCTTTTTTGTGTCATTTTGGCCATAGTCACGTCTTCACAACTCTTTACCCATTTCATTACATATAGTCAACCCAGCAGAGCTACTTCACACCCAGCAGGGTGGAGATTTTTTGTTTGTAATTGCCACATCTTCATGGAAATGCATTACTATTTTCATTCAATCAAACTTAGAGACTGTGAAATAGGGGGCACTGTGCTGGGTGCTGAGGGGCACTGAGAGAGGACTGGCCAGGCAGATAACTTAAGGGACTTAGAAGGTATTAGCGTTTGTGAGCTTCCTTCTTGGATAACTGCTATTTATAGGTATAGGAGGTGTCTCTAGACTGCCATGGTGTTCAGAGCATGTATTCCACATGCTCTTATCCACATCGTGAAACCTACAATCACAAATCACAGTGTGATTCCTTCCACATTATTTTCAGATGTGGGATCACTGGTGAATGGGGCATTAGGGCTGAGAATTTCCTCAGAGCTTATTAACACTGATCAAAGCCAAAATGTATTTACGCTGGCTACTTTCTGTTTGCCCCATCCAGACCCACTCCCCTCTCTTTTCTGCATTGCTCTGAGCCCTGGAAAGCAGAGCTGTGTAGATTTGTATACAGAGGTTCATTTGCTTTCTGCTTTCCTGCTGCATTTACTCAATGGGAGGCAGGAACAGGAGATCAGAGAAAGAAGAGATAAATCCGATCAGCAATGACCATGGTTCTTTGCCAATGGCCATGGCTCCCTCTAGCTCTCATAATACTCACCCTTTCCTACAACCTTTATCTCTTCATGTTAGAAGTGGTAGCAGCTCCATTCTGTTAGAAATATAACAGTTCTGCACCTTAGGGTAAATCATGTAACATGTTGTGCCCCTTAACTATATGTTTGCTGCTTTGTTTTTAAAAAAGTCTTTATTTCACACTCTTCAATTACCTCATTTAAATGGATCATCTATCTCCTGTCAGGACCCTGATTAATACATTGATATGATGTTTTAAATATCAATTTTTAGTGAAGAGAAAATGTGGGGAATTTTTTTTCCATTACTGATGAGATTTTTCTTGCACACTCAGCCAAATTTCAACACTTTGTTGGTTCCCAGGTTTTCCCAACCAAAATCTCATCTGCCTTTCAGGACTGGATGGTCTCAGTTTTCTCAGGAGTAGCACCACTTCTTTTGGCCTCACGGAGTTATTCTAATTTCTCATTTTTCTTGTTTGTCTTGCAAGTAACACTGGATTCATGACTTCTTTTCTTCTTTTATTGCATCCCAACCTCATGCCCATCCTCTTCATTGTCGCCCTTAAAATGAAACAGTTATTCTCCATACCTCGTTAAGTGTAGCAATTGCTTCTAGTCCAGGAGTATTTCTGCAATTGCAAATAATCGTGTGAGTATACTAGATTTATTAAAGCATTTAGAAATGTCACTATGGCTGTAAATATCTCTAATATTTCCAGAATATAGACAGGCTAACAAGAAATCTGGCAGAGTACAGTTGATTAATAACGCAAACACTAGCACTTTCACATCCATTATACTTAAAATTTTTAAACTAATGTATTCATTCCAGAAACAGCAGAACAAAAAGATATCCTGCTAGGAGATCTATTTTCATATCAATATTTAAAACGCTTTCAATATTCACCATTTCACACTCACTAAATCTCCAGTGACTTTTTGCTTCCAGGAAACCATCAATTACAAACCAAAGAGAACATCTAAAAGGACCTGTAAAATGGAATACACATTGGCAGGCAGGGAGTCCAAAGCTCACTAAAGAATGCAATTAGCAAAAAGTCTAATTCATGCAAATTAATAAATTGTGTCACCATCTTGAAAATCCATATTTATTATTATCCCAAAGAGAGAGGCAATCAGTACCTAATTTTAGAATCTAGTCCTCAGAGGAAAGTATTCCTCATAAGAAAATGATAAACACAACAA
The DNA here is from genome assembly GCA_008750895.1 of Mirza zaza. Lineage (NCBI taxonomy): Eukaryota > Metazoa > Chordata > Mammalia > Primates > Cheirogaleidae > Mirza > Mirza zaza. Next base: position 64,948 of record VSMD01075584.1, on the reverse strand, counting down.
TGAACAGAAATAGAAAATTCACTCTAAAAGACCAAAATGTAAAAAACAAATAAACATATAAAAAATTAACCTCACTAATGAAAGTACATAGAATAAAACAATGAAAAATTTTTTTTTTGGTCTTTCAAATGGAATTTAATGGATTAATACTGATGAATGACATGGGACAACCATGTTGTGGTGAAAAGCATGGTATTTGAAGTCACACGGCCTGTGGGCTTGTGTCCCCATTTCATGTCTGTCTGAAGAACCTTGAGTGGCTATTTAATCTGGTTAAGCCATAGTTTTTAAATCTGTAAAATGGGGATAATTAGAATATGCCTTACAATGTGGTTGAGGAGATTTAAGAATATAATGTCTATAAAGCAGTTAGAACAGTGCCAGCCACAGGTTAAGTACTTCATAATTGTCAGTAATTGCAACTATGATGAATGAAGATGAACTGTGGGGAAAAGGATAGTAAATTGGGCAAAAAAACAAACTAACAAATAAACTTCCTGATACTGTACTGTGCTGACAGTGTGAATTGGCATAAAATATCCAAAGGGAGGTTTACCTATATGCAGATGAAGCTTTAACAAATTTATTTTTTAGAAAAACCATTTCTAGGCCTTTATCCTAAAAAAATTATCACAGAGACACACAAAGATTTATTTTGAAGAATGTTCATTATAGCATGATTTATAGAAAAATCATTAGAAATAATGTGTAAAAGTGGCAATATTAGAATCATTCAATGGCATATTATGTAATAAATAGTACTTTTGAATATTATTTAATGCCTAAGTATATAATATGTGAAAGAACATTGAACTCAAATGTTTGCTTTAAAATGCAAATTTTATAAACTATATGTACGCACAAATATTACATATGTATATGAAGGAAAAACATGAAAGTTAATTCATCAAACATGTTGACTTTGAATAGTATTATTACAGGTGATTTTTGTTGACTTCTTTATGTATTTCTGTTCTCTAAGATTTTTATTATGAACATTAATTAGTTTCAAAATTAGAAAAAAAATGTGATGAAAACTTCCTTAAGTGCTTTGTATGTAATTAACAGATGTTCAAGCTAACGCAGTCCCTGACAGTCTCCTACTCATTTTTCTTTCCTGACAGACGCACATTCAATTAGGTGCATTTACAATGCCTTTTGTTATTAATATGTGTGACTGTAATTACCTGGCCCATAACTTGACATCTGCTTAGTAGCCAAACATAGACATAAGTCATCTGCATTTTCAAGGCCCTTAATAAGTAACATTTATTGAGAATATACTATGTGCTAGACATTGTTAATTATTTTACATGCATTATCTACTTTAATCTTTTTAATTAGCCCATGAATTAAGTACATTCTTTTTCTATTTTACCAAACACAGATTTGAAGCCCACTAAGATTAACTTGCCCATGGTTATGAATGTTCCAAGACTGGAATTTAATGCCAAATTAGTCTGTCTACGGAGATTCAGCTCTTAACCTCTATGTATGCTGCCTCTCAATAAATGCCTCATACGTAACTGCCTTCTTTTCTTTCTTTTGACTATTGAGAAGGAGAAAAGACAATCTATTTCAAAGTATATTCTAGGATGTATCGATGTCTGGAAAGTTAGTATAAAATAACTTGGAATTTGACAACTGTGGTTAATATATATGCCAGGCAAGCACACTAAAGTGAAGATTAATTGTATACATTTTGCCAAAGTTAATAAATTTGCAAAAAAAATTATAAAATTAAAAGAACTTAATCAAATATAGGAAATGTTTTAAAAACCATAGTATTACTTTTTCAAGAAAAATATTTTTTAAATATTTGCTTCATATGTGAATTAATTTCTTAACCACAGAAATGTTTTTTATTTTGTTTTGTTTTGTCTTTAGGTTGATAGTTCTGGTGGATAGAGGGATTTTCTATTTTATCATATTGATTCTTATATGATACTTTGTAGTGATTCTCAAGTCATTTTTGACGTAGGTCTTGATTTGATAACTGGAAAATGAAGTCAGGCGAAATTATATATTTTCGCGTAGAAATATTGAGATGAAGTAGAAATTGATTCTGTTCCTGGTTCTATCACTAGTTTGGTTACAAGTGCCCACCCAGAGAGGATAAGGGTCAGACATCATTTCCTCATTTGTGTAATGAGAGGATATTTTATAATTTGAAACATGCCTTTTAGCTGTATTATTATTATATGATACTGGTAGTGCTAGAACATCATAGGTATAAGTAAATATTTATAAAATGAATACATATTTTAAAGTTACTACCTAATCCTATCCGTTCTTTAAGACCTAGTTGAAGCTTCACCTCTTTCATGAAGTCTCCATTAATCATTCAAACTGCCTTGAATCATGTATAGTCAGTGCAGTAATTACATGTTATCTTTAAATACTGCTTAATAATTTCACATATGGAATTCCCTACCTCAAAATAAGTTGTCAATCAATTTGGCAAAGACGGATTTTTGCTACATAATTTTACATACTCCTTTGAGTTCTATCATGGTGCCCTTTGGGTATCACAATTGATGCTTACAAATTCTTGTTGAATGCAGGGTAAATTTGGAATCAGCCTCCAGATTGAGAATATTTGATGTCAGTACATTTCTTTTACCAAAGTGAGGTTCTTCAGATTGTAGTCCAGGTCTTCTCTATGCTTGCTGCAGTTCCATCATGGCAATCATCATCATCTTCATGATCAGGAAGTATTTATTCAGTCCTTTTGCAGTGAATGGCCATAGCCCAAGCTCTATCTTCCAGTCAGATGGGAAGCAGCTGGCTATCATTCTCTTGTAATCATTTTTGTTATGTTTGAAGACTATTTCCAGAGTCTAAGATCATTAACTTTAAAAGAGTCTCAAATATTGGACAAGGTCAATTGCAACAAAAGGAGGAATCAGAGAAATGATGGGGACTATGTGATGGGAAGAGGAGGCATTGAGCATGTAGCCAGTTTGCTACCAAGCTCTCTTCTCAGTGTCATGGAGCAGCCAGCATGGGAGGAGATGAGCTGTCAGTCTCCTGGTACATATCATTTGTCATGGGTCCTCTTATGTCTGCAGAGGCAGGAACACCCCTGTTAGTATGCAGAGCTTGTCGTGGGACCAGCAGTATCTATGCACACTGGGTGCACTTTTGTTCTTGCAGTTAATGTAGCTGAGAATGGTTGTACTGCAGGATTTGTAATTTTGCTTGGCAGTCAAAATTAAAATCAGATCCCTGAATATAGATGTAAAGAAGATAGATGGTTGTCCTCATTCTCCAAAGACGTTCAGGATAAATTTAGAGCACTCTTTTGGCATTCGTTGTTTATCTTTAAAAACTCACCTACAAGCCACAGTATGGGCCTGGTGCAGGACTAAGTTTTGACCTGGAAATTGGGTAAAGGATTAGAGATCAGCCTTAGGAATATACATGTGACTTCTGCACCCAGTTGCATATTTCTCTTTTTTCTTTTCTTTTTTTATTTCAGCATATTACTGGGGTACAAATGTTTAGGTTACATATAGTGCCTTTGCCCCACCTGAGTCAGAGCTTCAAGCATGTCCATCCCCTAGACTGTGCACACTGCACCCATTAGGTGTATATATACCCATCCCCTTTCTAAAAATAATTATTTTGTGTCCTCCCTTAAACATCAATTCAAAACTCAGTAGTTGTGTCTGGGATATGGCATAGGAAAGCTAAAGGCCAGTTTGAATAAAAATCCAAATTTGGCCACTATCCTCCTCTGAATGGGAAAATCATATAACTTCAGCTTTCAAAATCACCTTCCTTTTCTAATTTATTTGCCCAAAGTCTCAACTACGTATTTCTTGATGGTATTTTGTGTTCAGTTCTTCCTATGCTTCCTTTGCATTTGACTCAAGAGCATATCTCTCTACATGTGAGATCCTCATAGACTTCCCCACTCCAGTACTTTCTCTAGTGACTACTCACTGCTCCTTCAACTGGAATTGGTGTTATTGTATAGCGCTCATGAGGACCAGATTTCCTGGGACAATTCCAAGTTCAAAGAGAGTGTCCTATGTCTCTCATAAACATATATATATATATATAATTGACATTATGTAACCTGATTCAAGGACTAAAACTATTAGGTCACTCTTTGTGGTGCCAACTATTTACATTTACATGTATACACACAAACAGTATATACACATATACATCTATATTTATACATCAAGTGTAAATATGTTTACATATACATGCCTACAGTCAATTCTCATTATTCATATTGATTTTGTGTTATAAAGTTGTTATTCATTTTCTCTTGCACATCATTAAGTCTTCTTACAATCCATGTTTGAAACTCTTCTTCTGTCACTTTAGTGCTCTGAATTTGGTTGGTATCCATTGCTACAGAGCCAGTGTTCCCGTTTGGGGGTGTCATTTCGGTTTGATGCTTCATTCTTTCAGTTCTTTCGCTGATTTCTTCCCATCTGAAGCAAGCTGTTGCTTCTTACCTTTGGATTTTCATTTAGATAGTGACACGCCCAGTTTAGTCTCTAATCCAGTAGGTGGTGCTTGTGGGTGAGATTTGACCACACCATGTGTGATGAGTCAGTGGATGCAGTCAAAGGGTGTGTATATTGACCTCTCTGTCAGTAGGTGGTGCTTGCTGGGAGGAGCAAGCTGCAATGTTGATTTTGAGTCTTGTAACCAGCTCTCCTTCCTTAGGAGAGGTACCAGGTGCTGGGTGGGGGTCCTGGGACTTTCAGGTGTCTCCTTATTCTCCACCTCAGAAGGGGAAGGGTGGGGAATGAGGCTGGGCAGGGCTAGTTGGGTGAGCCTGCCCTTAAGCTTCAAAAATGCTGTTAGCAGGGGTCAAGGGTCTGTTCTCTGCTTCTGGGCAAAGCTGCCAGGGAGGGGCTGACATGGTCCCACTCAGCCAAAAAGTCTGCATGTGGGGGTGGGGTTGTCTGAGACCCACAGTCTGGAGCAGGCCTCGCTACTTTCCACTCCCCCCTATTTTGCAGTTTCTCATGAGCCTATGCCGGCAGGCAGGACCTCAAGCCAATGGAATTTCCCTGACTGTGATGCAAACCAGGAGGTCCCCTGCCCAGGATGACAGTCTGAGCTGGGAGCAACAACCTCCCATGAGAGGAGGGTTGCCCCTCAAGCACACTGTAGCCAAGACCCACTCTGTTCTGCCCCTGAAGACACGCCCACCTCAGTAGACTGGGTCACAAATATCCCTTCAGTGCCTCTGGGCAATGCAATGGCTACCTGGGTATACAGGATCTGGTCAGCAGGCCTGTGCCCTGGGCCCTGGAGATCAATCCCTGACCCTGCCAGGGAGAAGAGTGCTGCTCTCAAGTCACTCACGGGGTGCCCAAGCTGTATCAATGTCTCTCTGCCTCGGGGTTTGCCCTGCTCTGCTGGAGTCACCAGGCAAGCAGCACCAGGGAGGGTGGTGGGTATGGAGCTCACAGTCCTAGCACCCCCCAGTCTATTGCAGGGCCCCAGACGGAAAGGACCTGTTCCCTGTGAATTCCTTTGGGTGGTGGCTGAATTATCTCTCTTTGCAGCTGCGGGTAGGGGAGGGAAGGGGAGAATGAAGCAATATGGCGCCTTCGCTGAGGGAGCTGGGAGCCTGATGTCCTGTCCACTAGAGGCTCACCACTCACTTGTGGCAGCCATCTCTGGGCTGGAGTCAGCAGGTCTGTCCAGCAGCTTGGGAGCCCACCGGCAGGGAGGGGAAATTTAGCTGCTCCACCTAACTTTGTCGCTAGTCCTAAAACCACTGGTTGTTTAAGAAAAGGAAAATTTAGGAACAAAAGCAGAAAGCTCAAGTAATGTTATAGATGGTCTGTGCAAGATGGGATAAGGTTCATAGAAGGGAATATATGAAGACATTTTGTGTGTGATCAAGTTGGCTGTAATTAAACATTTTTGGTTAAAAAAACAAGTTGTTTTAAAATATTAATTTGCTCTTATTCAAATTACATGATGTATTAATTTTAGTTCTATAAACTTTTTCTTTTTTAATTAAAAATAATTCTCAGACGTATCTTAAAAGCTCAACAGCTTCTATATCTTACTGATTTCAGCTTTTCCCTTTAAAAAGGCTGGCTTGGTACCTCTCACCTTCAACTTTTCATCAGCACCTGTAATTTTTTTTCCCTTCTGGTTCTAAGTCTGTCATGGAGTAATGTTAGAATGTTTTATCTTAAAAGTAAAAGAAAACAATGTTTTCCTCCAATATAACTTAATACTATTCTCTTGACTTTTCTTGATGTGTCTAAATTATTTAATATGGTCAGACTTGTGATTCTGTTTAAACAAATATTTTAAACTTGTAATATTTGACAAACTTTCCAAAAACAAAATTCTAAATTTAGTCCTTTTAACCTGAAACTAGCTTTTAATATCTTATTAGGCTTACTGGTATGTTAAACTGTACAAGAAAACATCGTCAAACATAAAATAATGTTTAACTTTCTTTAGGTTGTATTTGTATAAATGTAAGTATCTGTTCTAGAACTGGATGGGATTCCTAAAATTCTAATATGCCTTGATATTATATTATCAATAATAATTATATATGCTAAATTATGTGCCACAGAAATAACCAAATCTTCTTTGTATCTTTAACCATAACTATTATAAGACTTTTATCATTGAAAGATAATTATTATTTTACTTTGATTCTCCTTAAAAAACAATTTATAATCAACTACAGTCCAAGAATTGCTTCTTAAAAAAAAGTCATGGAAAGAACTAAAACATTTTTTATGACTTTTATTTAAAACATTACTGATTTTCTTGCTTTGTTTTCCAGGGTCTTGGCAAATTTTAAATAACAAATTTACCTGATATCTCCAGGATTTAAAACTATTGAAACCCACCAGGCCCAAACTGTTATTCACTGCCAACATTGTACTAATAAGACTATAAATGTCCTCCCTCTAGGCCCAGGGACTATCACAGAAGAGGGGGTGTGTGAGACTGTAAGGGTTGATTTCAAGAAATTGAATTAGTTTAGACTCTCCAGATCAAGGATGGGCATACAGAAGCCCAAAGAAATACTAAATGAGAGACTTTGCCTTTCCAGGGCACATGGTACAAATATCCATGTATCAATCATGAAAACAAAAAAAAGATTCCTGCTTCCTATAGACTTAGAGCTTCTTGAGTATAATTATTCTCAGTTATGGGATTTATGCAAAAGAAGATATAACAAGAAATTTATCAGCCACCTTAAGACAAATTACTAAAGAAACTAAAGTATTGTAATACAACAAAAGTCTCTAGATTTCTTCACTTAAATGGTTAATGATGCTTAGGTTTGCTACAAGTCTGTAACTAAACCCAAGAATATAGAGTAGCTCAACAGTTACAGATGAATTAATTTTGTAGCCTTGCCTTTGACATTTTAGTTTTTTACTCTTATGTTACCTAGAAGGTTTTAAAAGGTTGATGAGTGCCTGTCCACCTCCAGTCCTGTCTGGCCTAAAACATTTAATTGGCTATAAGATCTTTTGGTTCTTCAGTCTTCTTGACTGTAAGGGTTCCACCACCAGCCCAGATGGACCTAGGCATATAGCCACACCACCCTGGCAATGTATAGGACAAAATAGAGTTTGGCCATCAATGCTGCCTCTGGCAGATCTTGCCCAAATGGGAAATTGTGAAGTAAAATTAAGTCTCCTCCAACCAGCTAACTGAATGGATCCCTCTTAGGCAAGGGGATACCCTAAAACTGAGTTCCTGGCCATGAGAAAGGAGGTCAGACATGCCTCATCTTGCCCCCTCCCTTCTTGTAGATACCCTTTGTAACTCATTAACAGGCCTAAGGCTATACAAGACAAATCTACAGGTTCTCAATTTGCATACCAAATCACTGAATGTGGGTATTTGTCCAGTGGCTTGTCTCTGATTAACAGACTTCCATATATTAACTTAAAACATTCCAAGCCTTTAGGCAAAGCTTCATTTTTCTTTTAACCAATTATAAATCAAAGAATCTTTAAACCCACCTATAACCTATAAGCTCTGGCTTTGAAATGTCCCACTTTTGGGGCCAAACCAATGTATACCTTCCATGTATTGATTTATGACTTTACGTGTGATTCCTGTCCCCTTGAAATGTATAAAACCAAACTGTAACCCAGCCACTGTAAGTCCCCTTGCTCAAGTCTTCATAAGCATGACTCTGGGCCACAGTCCTTAAATTTGGCTCAGAATAAGCCTCTTTAAATTATTTTACAGAGTTTGGCTCCTTTTCCATTGACACTCTAATGCCTATGTAGGGGCCAAAGGGAAACTTCTCCTTCATCCTCTAAAGTTTCACTGAAAAATCAATTCACAAAAGGCAGATATAGTAGAGAAAAAGGCATATATATTTATTAATGTGCACATGGGGAAGAACCACAGAGTGTTTACCACCCCCCATGGGGTGTGGAAACTTCCAGACCTGTATATTGTCTTAAGTTACAGAAAGAATTGGGGTTTGTATCATGGTGAAAAGGTTATGGGAGGGTAGGGAGAGGTGGTCTAGCTGGCAAATGTGGTCTTGTTATGTAAATGAAACCTCACAGGTAGCAGCCCTCAGAGAGATTAGATGGTAAATGTTTCTTTCAGACCTTTAAAGGTGTCAGACTCTCAGTTAATCTTCCTTAGATCTGGACAAGCAAAGGCCTCAGAGAAAATCTCGCTGCATCAATGCGGATTCTATATAGATGCAAATCTCCCCCACAAAAGGCAACTTTGTAGGATTGCTTCTGTTTGCTCTCTCTCTGAGCAAACATCTTAAAATATGTCAAAGAAATATATTATGAGGTAAAATATTTTGATTTCCTTCACCTACAAGACCTTCTCCATTTTCTTATTCTAAATAGTCCTCATTTAATTTATTGGAAAAATATATTTTGATCTTCAGCTGGGCACTAGGCACTGTGCTAGTCTCTGGGGATATTATGGCCACCAAAACCCAACGTGATTCCTAGTCTAGGATCTTAAAGTCTAGATAGAAGACAATTAATCACATTATAAGACCCATAAATACTTAACTTAAAAGCAAGAATATTCTTAAGAAAAGGAACACAATTCTAAGAGAAACTGTAAAAAAGCTACCTGGCTTAAAGAAAAGGCAAAAAATAAATTCCAATGGAAGTAAAGAGAGGGTGAAGTTATTTAAAATCAGATCTGAGCAGGTGGAGAAAAAACATCATAGACAGAAGACACAGTGTTTGTAAAAGCTTTGCATGTGTAAGGAACTGGAAGGAGAAAAATGTGGCTGGAATATGGGGAGTGGGTGAGGAGTCTGGCCTATCATACTGTTGTCTGCATAAAGGACTGGATATTAGGGTGAGGATTGGTGAAAGAGAAAGAGTCAAAAAATGCATCTACTTTGGCTTTGCTTGTAAAAAAAAATAGATGAATGGTAATGAAATTCCTTTAACTGAGTGCCTCTGAATGTATGTTGGGGAATGCCATAAATTCAATCCTGATATGTTGAGTTTACTCTGCCTCCCAATAGAAATATAGAGTAGACAACTGTATATAATCATAATAGTAGTCATAATAACAAGTAATATAATATGGCCCTTATTTTTTTGCTGGGCAATGTTCTAAAAGCTTCATATAGCGATTCATTTAATTCTTCCAACAAATTTAGGAGGTAAGGACTATTGTTAGTTCCATTTTACAGAAAAGGCACAAAGAGGTGTGTGGGTGTGGCTGTGTTTATATGGAGTTCAGAGGCATGATTGTGGAGAATTGAGAGAGCAAGGGACCAGAGACTTGAGTATTCTTGCTAAACATCTTTGATGCTTCTTTGAGGCTAGTGAACTCGAATTCATAATAATACTAATAGGGTACGTTGTGGTGTACTTGACCACTTGGGTAGAGACGGAGAGAAAGCAGAGAGTGGGCTGCATGAGGGATGAAGTTTCGCTTCATGGTGTTTGTGATGAGGCGTTATGAAAAGACAGAAGAGCAATAGAGTTTATGATGTGTCCAAGAATATTATTGAAATAATACACAATAAGAAAATGGCAAAAAGGGTGGAGTTGGGCATTGGCAGAAAATTAAGGTGTCAATAGATTTCCTTTTAGCTAACTCGCAACCCCTATAGCATCATAAAAATCCAGAAATATGATCTCTTGATGCTGTCAATGGAAATAACTCAAACTCTGTAACATAATTTAGAGAGGTTTATTCTGAGCCGAATATGTGCAACCGTGACTTGAAAAGCCACACCCAAGAAGCCTTTAGCAAGTGGTCTCTCCATGGTTGGGTCACAGTGTGGCTTTATACATTTCAGGGAGACAGGAATGATACTTCAAGTCATAAATCAATACATGGAAGGGGTACATTGGTTTGATAAGAAAAGACAGGGTATCTTGAAGTGAGGCATTGCAGGTTATAAGTAGGTTTAAAGTTTTTTGATTTGTAACTGGCTAAAGAAATGAAATTTTGTCTAAAGGCTTGGAATATTTTTGGTTAAGGTAAGGAATTTTGTTAATTAGAGACAAGCCACCAGACATACACTGGACCTATACCCAGACTCAAGTGATATGTTAAGTAAATTGATACTCTAGGTGTGGTTTAAGCTGTGTCTTATATAGCCTGATGCCTGTTAATGACTTACAAAGGATATCTCCAAGAAGGGAAGGGGGCATGATGAGGCATATCTGACCTCCTTTCTCTTGGTCAGTAACTCATCTTGAGGGTATTTTGTGGGTCTCCTTTGCCCACAGGGGGTCCATTCAGTCAGCTGGGGGCTTAAGTTTTCATTTTCGTTCACAGTAGGATGCTCTCCTACCAACTGGCTTAGGTTAGCCTTCATAAAAGTACCGCCAATGTTCTCAAGCTCCAAGAAACTGTGCTTGTTCTCCATCACAAAATTCTGACCTGCCTGTTTTCTTAAGGTGCCAAGGATAATCTCAATGGCATCCAATCTGCAGAGGTCTGTGCTTTTTAAACCCAATAAATCTAAACCCAATAAATCATTACACATTTAAGATATTTTCTCCAATTTATTAGCCTTTCACTTTAATTAAAGGTTTATTTCTATGTTTTTCTTTTTGAAGTGGAAGTTGAAACTATAAATGTAAACCTTAAATAAGGAAACTTTTCTTTAGGCTCATACGTTGGCAAAAATTATTGTTGAGGTAGCCTAAATAATGAATAATTACTATTAACAAATAACTCTGGGCAATACAATCTCAGAACACATTTATATTTTTGGCATCGAAGGCCCTTTACTACTGAGATATCTAGAAAAATATCCAGGGATGGATGGGTAAAGACCAGAACCCTCAGGCATAATGGCACTGAAAGGAAAAATATCTCACAAGTTTGTGATTGTCCTATATTTTGGATTTTCTTAGTCTCACCAAATCAATATGAGGAATTACATTACTGCATAATCAAAGTTATTTGCTTCCACATTTCTGGGATTCTAAATGATTGTGACCTTTGCTGAATTATTATGAGCAGAAAGGACAACTATCCCTTTAAAACTTGCCTCTTGATGTTAATAAATTAGGGACTTTGCCCAGCTCCATGCCAGACTCCATTTGTTGAATTGAAGTTTCCAGGCGAAATGAACAACTGCCAAGCTAGCCTTTCAAGAAGCTGCCATTGGGAACATAATACTTTATTATCCGTGTTGTGCCATTCTATGCTGAGTAGTAGTTAAAATAATGAGAGGTCTGACTAAGTGATCTATTTCAAGGTCTATTTTCTCCTTAGCCAGTGGAACACCTTTAGACTGTTCCATCCATCTGTTCTTCCTCAGGGCACAAGAAGCAAGCCAGTCAGCCAGAGCTAAAGTGTTTCACCTGTTTTTCAAAAAAATAAATTTGTAAACTGAATTCAGTTTCTGACATGTTTGTCTAAATCCAAGTTTTTGGCTTCTCTAAAATCAGCATCTTCTTTCACTACTTAATATTTTTTTCCAGTTGTTTTGATTTAAAAGACCTTGCCAGTTCCTGTAGCCACTAATCAATACCAGTTAGTTTTTTTTTTTTTTTTTAAACCCCACCAAACTCTAGCTCCTGGGAGAGATAACAGAATCAAATTTGCCATTATTCAAGAATCCAGTTCTATTTCTTTCTGGCAGTACATAATTTACTCTTAAAGACTTTTTGAGGAAAAATATAATAGTCTTTAAAATTTGGCTTGGAAATCAAATATCTTTTATTAAGCAACCTTTTGAGTTGAGTATAAATAAATAAAAAACATATTGCAAATAATAGAGCGAGATGCATTTGGAAAACCATACATTGCATCTTTCCAAAAGCAAAATAATTGAAAATTTGGTTTGGTGCTTGGCAAAATTGTATTCCTTTTTCTAAGTTTGTTGGGAAGAAAAGGAAGGAATCCAGAACTTTGAGAAGATGTTGAGTTATCTCTTGTCATGAACCAGAATAATCTGTTAATAACTTTCTTATCTCCAGGAATAGTAATGGAGAAGTTTATAGAAATCCACCCTACTACATATGGAATTGTACTAATCCATTGCAATGGATTTTTAAAAAATAAGTTTCCTATAGTGTCATGCAGGACTAGAGGGAATGAAATAATGCTTGAATTCTAAAAACTATGACGGGCTCTGAGGAGGCCTCATTTGGTACTCCAGGACACTATTTAATGGCATCCTGAATTCATTCCTGTAGCCGAAAATAGGTTTTTAGCTTTGCCCATCCTTCTTCCTCTCATAGTTTGTAGACTGTAAATTGGAACAGCTGTTAGAGGTCCTCTATCATGATTGTAATTTGATGTCAGTGTACAGGTTAGTTTCTCAGGAGGGTCTTTTTCTGACATGATCCATCAAAATTAAATCCCCCTCTCCACTAGTTTCTTTCTCATTGAACTTGTTTATTTTCCTTTCTAACCTATATTACAATTGCTATTTTTTTTTTTTTGAGACAGGGTCTCGCTCACAATTGGCAATTTTAAATTTATGTTTGTCTAATGTCTACTCTCCCATGAAACTGTTAGTTGTGGCTTTATCTTACACCTCCCATGTCCAGACATATATCTTCTTGTTTCAGCCACTCACTTCATGATGGACAGTGTCTTGCCTTCAGAGATATTTCATTTTATCCCTGATCTTCTCTGGTTTTTGTGGGAGATACCCATCAAGCAGGCATTTGCAACCTGAAATATAGGAAGTTAATATCCCTGAGTACTACTTTCATCCAATAGAGTCCACAGCTGATGGATAAATGCTTTGATCTGTCCTTGGGTGGACAATGCTGAACTATTGGACTCACTTATGTATAGAGTGCTAGACTTACCACTGGCACTACTAAACACTATACAATTATGAATTATAAGACCATTTTCCCAGCTGTCTTGACCACAGTTTTCACTTGCACATTGGAAAGGCACAATACTTCTTAAATGCAATTAACGCAGATCCCAGGGTTTGTAGAAAGTTGCATATAATGCTGAACTTTGAGTCCTCAGATATGGAGTATGTCAGAATGGTTTATCCTGCACTTCATCTAGGGCCGCTGATCTCCACATCTTGTTATTGCCTTTTATTGGCCTTTGTCTCTAGCTTCAGGCTCAGAATTCTCCTTTGTGGACAGTATCAGAGCTAGTTCTTGCTCCTTACTCCCGGGTAGGATGTATGGATGCCCAGGAATGTGCCCCATGTTCTGGACCTTGGTGGCATCTACCACATCTTCCCCACTGAGTTGTGACATCAGCGTCATCAGCGCTCGTCTATTTTATAATCCTCTTTCCAAAGGGCCTTCGTCTTTCTCAAAATATCACAGCAATCCGGCATCTAGGTTTACACATGGCTGTCTAATAAATTGGGCCTCCGAAGCTTGGGAATTCAAACCAGCTGACTTTTGAAATTAATATTTCCAGCCCAGGACTTAAATTGCTTAGAGATTTTTCAAAACCAATTTCGACCCTTTGAATTATGACCTGAAGTGGGAGAGTAATCAATGTGCTTGGCTTTAGAACCTAAGGGTCACTTGCTGCAGCCAGGCAGCTCAGAGTTCGGAGGAAAACAAATGACCCTCTGGTGGTCCCAGGTGCAGAGCTCAGCACGGTGGACCTAATGGGAAGTCATCTGAGTTTGAGGTATAAATCTAAAACCTCCATGCCAAGCTTAGAAGAAAGAAAAACTATTCACAAGGTCACTTACATGATAATAATCCTTAAAGATTACAAGTTTTGTTTTGTTTTTCGACAAGCTGAATACTTTTTCCCTGGCAGGCATGGAATGATTGGTATCCCATCTAATTCCCATTTAATATACAGGAGAATGGGAAATATTAACAAAATGGTTATCATCACTATTTTATTGATGAGGAAACTGAAGCCCTAAAGGATTAATATCTTGTCTGAAGTCAGATAGGTATTAATAGAAGGTAGTAGAGGTGAGATTCAACCCAAGGATTATTTAATTCACAAACTTCACTTTGCTACAAAACCATGCAGTGTCCCTAGCAAAAAAAAAAAAAAAAAAGCCAAAACCAAAAAGATTTTGTTCACATGGATAACATTTATTTTTACTGCCTGCAAAGTAAAATCTTATTTATAAGGAATATCACATATCTTTCAGGCTGTCAAAAATTAATGTCATGCTGGGCACAGAGGCATATGCCTATAGTCCCAGCTGCTCAGGAGGCTGAGGCAGGAAGATCACTTGAGCCTAGGAGTTTGAGTCCAGCCTGGGCAATATAGTGAGACCTGTATCAAAAAAATAAAAAGTAATGTCATAATGTAGAGCAATAAAAGAAGTTTCCACATTGCCATGTTAAACATTTCTCTTTATATCACACACCTAAAAATTTAGCACAGACATCCAAAAGTGAAAGATGAGAAACAAAGTATCATTTATTATTATTTTGGTTTCTCTAGTTGTGGTTCTTCTCTATTAACTTAGTAGTAAAGTTTTACTTTCAGTTTCTAAACCCCCAAATAGTAATGTTGGGATCATGGTGAGGTGAACAGATGTGGTCCCCGAAATGTGTGTAACTCCCATCTTTTGGTTTCTTCATATAGGGGATGATTCTACTACATTACACTAATGAAACAGCATGACATGTAGATGGAAACCAAAGTGAATTTTTATTTCTATTTCCCATTCTCTCTTTACAGTATTATTTAGAGGGATATAATCTACTCCCGTCTCTAATTGAAAACTTGGGCTAGCCTGTGACTTTTCTCTTCCCATTTAGACCAAAAATGAATAAACAAATCAAAAATGTATCATTTTTTTAGCCAAACTTCAGAAATTATATTAATATCCAGTCCCACATGAGAATTAAAGTTCTAAACTTAGTGCTAAAGCTTTGATTTAACCTACTTCAGGCTGAAAAGTTTCCAAGGGGAGGAGTGTAAGGTGCTTCTGTTCTCTACCTTCTTTATGTTCACACGCTAGGGAGATGGTGGGAGCAAGTGAGTCAATATGCCAGTTCTTACTTGTTATTTGTCAGGAATTTGGACCTGGCAGATGGCTAAAGTTAAGTGACCTTGGATGGGCCTAGCCAATGATGATTGTTCTCTTGTGGGGGCTTTTGTGGCACTTCAAGGGTTGCTCGCTTGATCCCTTTTTCCTGCAATTGCCATCATCAGCCAGATGTATCTATCTCCAAGACGATATTTGGATCTTCTAACTCAGCCTCTGGGCATTCAGCAGCAGCACTCTCAGCCTTGCTCCTGAGGTCCCTTTGTCTCTCCAGAATG
The DNA here is from genome assembly GCA_008750895.1 of Mirza zaza. NCBI lineage: Eukaryota > Metazoa > Chordata > Mammalia > Primates > Cheirogaleidae > Mirza > Mirza zaza. Next base: position 49,273 of record VSMD01075584.1, on the reverse strand, counting down.
CCACACTGGGAAGGACCAAGAGGATGATGCCCTTACTCCATCCACCATAAGCCCCAGACCTGGTCAGTGGAAAGCACTGCCGCAACATTTGTAAGTTCAGGATCATCTCAGTCCAGGAACACTACACAGACACTACCACCAGTGATGTAGTCTGCCTGGCGACTGCCTTTAGATTTTCAGGAATGAGATAAATCCCCAGCCCTGGTCCACATCAGCTTCTTTGGGCAGGAATCAGGCACTGCTCTCTGTGTGCTTTGACCACAGGGAAAGCACTCTGAGTGATCTTCTTACCAAGGAATGTTATCCAAAACTTATACAAACGCAAAAAATGATTACCATGTGCCCTTTCAAACTCATATCAAAGGATTGTCCGACAAACCTCTCCAAAGGTCATCTGTCACTCTAGAAAAAGATAATATTTTTGACCTATCACTTACTAATAATTTGTCTAAATGGGAGCAGAATGAAAAGTTAGATATTAACTTATAGAATATTGATCAGTTGTAAATTAGCTTTAATTAGCAGAGATGCAAATGAGTTTTTTAGTAAAATAAAAGATTATAATTTCTATGATTATGACTTTTTGCCCTACAGGACACTACATAATTTTCTATTAAACTTTGAAATCTTATTCTGGCATTTGTTTTTCTGCTGGAAAAATAATATATAAAATCTTTCTTTGAACCGGTTTTGTGATTAGGCTGATTTACTCATTAATAAGTTAAATAAACTATTGGCATAAACTCACAGTATATTTGTGTGAGAGTTAATTTTCTGAAAACTATATTTGGATGCCCTTGAAGCCCCTTTCTAAGCTTGAAATGAGAATGTGGCATCTCGCTTCCCCTACACTGAAATTGGGGTGCTGAGAGTTTATCAAAGCAAAAGCTCTCTTTAAAGAATTGTTCTCACCAATTCCTTTTATAAAATCTTCTCTTTACACTCTGGACCCTTATTATATTCATGAAGTGGATGAAAAGATTCAGAATTTCTGGAACATGTCATTCAAGGTCATTTCCTTTGAAAATCAGCATACTGATTGTGTCTCGCTTATGTTTAACCCCCTGATGAACTATAATACTGACACTTCAGTCAATCTGAGACACAAATAGTCATTCTCTAAACATCACATTTTACTATTATTAAGAATAAAAGAACAAATTGATTGGAAGAAGAACAAATTGATTGAAGAAAAGAACAAATTGATTCCAAATTGATTGGAAAAACATAACTATCTATGACCTTGACTTGCTTGTAGGAAACCAAGTTTTCATATTTGCAATCCCTTTTTATTTAATACATCCTCTTTTTCAATGCGGATTCAGCCAGTGGTATTCTTTGAACCTCACATTTTCATAATATTTACATCTAGAAACTTCTGGAATAGGTCAGTATGGATTGGCCCAGGCTCCATTAGCTGTGAAGCTGAGAACAGTTCACTGCTGTTCACTGTTCACTGCTCATGTAGGGAAGGTACAAGGCACATGCTAAACATGGGCATAGATTAGAGAAAGTGACTTCATCTCAAGTGTTGTAGTCTTAAATGTATAACATTACCCACGTTGTTTACAGTGAATTTGCAGAACGTTACATATCCTACATTAAACTTATATTCAAAAATGCCTCCTGAAACATTTTATAAATGATCAAATGGGGAATCTTTGCCTGATTAGGGTTACGTGAATGTTGGTACAATTAACTACCTTCCACCTCGTTTCAGTGTCAGTTATGGAGATGGCTACAGCAATATAGAAGGTTCTATGATACATGTCTGTATATGGCTCGAACACTCGAAAAGAAAATAAATGGCAGACATTTCATTTAGCACAGCCTCTGAATGGAGCAGAAGTATTTGCAACTACTGACTAAACGAAACTGAAAAGAACTTCCAGGTTGGGATTTTCTTTGCCCATTGCATTTCACTTTCAGATGACTAAAACCTTGGAAAAGGATGAGGTCAGCACAGAAAGCCCAAAGTGGTTAAGGTCTTTATTATCCTCTTAGAGGCATAAACTGATGTCATCTTAACAATGAAGGTGTTTCTTCAAAGTTTCAGACTTCCCTTAAGAGTAGGGAAAAAAGAAAAATCTGTTAATTGAAAACACTAGAATCCCAAATTGATTGACTGTGATTATAGTGCCTCATTTTCTAGGGAAATATCAAATACAAAACAGTCCCCCTCCTACCATCTTATGCTCAGGTCCTGTTAGCTTTGACATGCTTGAAATGCAAGTTTTTGGAAACTCTAAAAGAGAATTCTTTGCGCCAGAATTGACAGAGGGCAGCAGAAAACTTCCAAGCTGTCCTCTAGTCGATTCAAAAAGTAATTAATTGCAGCTGTTGTTTTGCAGCAAGCTAGGGAAATGTCACCAAATACAGAAAACTCCAAAAAGAATGACAAGGCCTTCCTGTAATTTTCCCAGCCTAAACAGAAATGAGATGAATGCATTGTGACTGCTGTAGGTAATGAGACTTTGTAAGATTATTATAAATAGGGTGCATAATTAGTGTTCTACAGTTCAGTAAGCATTTTATGTTGTTTTTGTGAATTTGGAGTAGGCCCCAATGGCTTGACAAAACATTCACTCTCCCTAAATCGGGCAAACAGTTTGGCTTCAGACTCTGCTTCCAAAGATACTGACTGTCAATTATTTGGGAAGACAAATTTAGAAAAGACTCAAGACATTAACTACAGGGAGAGGAATTAACAGTGAGTAGGTGGCTACTGTGTGTCAGCTGGTGCTATCCATGCTGCAAAATACCTGCATTCGCTCATTTAATCTGCATAAGACAACAATTACTATTCTCTTTCCTAGATAAGACTTTGAGGTCTGGAGAGGTGAACTTGACCAGTATCTATAGATAATAATTGATTTTGAAACACAGATCTGTCTAACTTAAAATCCTCGAGTCTCTGAATTATACAACTTAACTTCCACAGTTTCTGCAATGTATGAAAAATTATATTGTGGGTTTTTACCTTTGAGATTGTCTTTGGGGTGATGTTTGCTATGCATTTTAGTGAAAAATGTTCCAGAAGAATACATGTATTTACTACGGAGAAAACTGGTGAAAGCAGCCACTACAAAGGAAAAATAAATAGGTTGAAATTATTAATGGATGAGAGCCGAGGATCATCCATCACTCTGCACTTGTATTTGGAAAGGTGAACTCATAAATATCCAAAAATTTTCATTTACTTTTGGTAAAGATTAAAAGTAGACTAAAGTGGAATATAAGTATCTCTGATTTTAAAATGAAAAGAAGACATCATCAGCTTAGAAGAATGTCAGCAAAGAGGAAAGAATATATATATCTCTTTGTATCTAGAGATGAAATGGAATTTTAGCCCTTAAACTGTATCTCGGCCAAAGGCATCTTGAAAACTATGATGTCAACTATGATCTGTGTAATTGGTGACTGTGGAAAAGGAAAAGGAAGGAGAGTAGGCAAAGTTTCTAAAGAATCTTTTCTCCTGTGTTACAAAAAGACTCAAGGCACAGTGGCTTAAATATTACAGAAGCTTACTTTTCTTTCATATAATAGTTAAACATTAGAAGTTCAGGGCTGCCAGGGCAGCTCTGCCATTCTCAAGATACGCTTGAATCTTTGGATCCCAGGCACCTGCCCCTGCTATCACATCTGCACAACAGCCAGTGGCAAAGACAAGACTGACAAGGGAAGAGTGCAATTGCTTCATGTAATAGCAAGATCCAAAAGTGGCACAGGTACCACTGCTGCATGGAACTCCAATACCTGGCCACAAGGGGGCTAGGAAGAGGAGTCTTGAGTTGACTGGCCACAAGCTCAGCTAAGAAGGCTCTCGAAGGAGAGTATGGATAACTAGCAATATCTGCCACACCTCCCACGGGAGGAATGAACCTAGGTAGCTGAGCCCCAGGAAACTTCACGGTCCAAAGGCTTAGTTGAGGATTTTCCTCTGTGTCCTTAAATCCCTCTCTTTGTCACCCTAACTATCTCTGGAACATTGTGAAGTAGAGAAAAAGAATACATAATTGTATGCAAAGGTGGGGTTAGGGTGATGAAATACCATCATTCATCATTCCCTCTCTCTGGGATTGACATTCTCTCTCTCTCTCTCAAACTCTTTCTTGCACACACACACACAAACCACCACCATCAACAACAAAAACAATTTAAAAAAAATAGCCAAATGGTAAATAAAGGGCCAATATTATTATTATTATTATTTTTTGTCAGCCAAGTAGATTTTATATAAGCAAGTGTAGGGTGTAGGACTTTTCTAGATTGTTTTTTATTCCAAAAGCATAAGACTATAAGCCAAAGTGTTGTCGTACAACTTTCCATTTTTTGCAGTCTGTGGCATCGATTGTGAATCTATGTAAACTGCAAGTCACATGGGAAAGGGTGGGATGTGTACTTCTCACACCATCCCCCTTCCTTAGTCTGGGATGGCACTGGGAGTGTGAAGAGGCTGGCAGGCCCTGCCCAGGGTGTGACTGCCACCTGAATCGCCCACACAGAAGAGAGAATGCCACATCCGGGTAAAAGAGATGGAATCAAAAGCCCACTAATGGTTGGATGTCTTTTAAATGACATTTAGGATGTAACTCTGACCAATTGTTTCAGCCTCTCATTCCTTTGGGGAGGGAGTAGAGAGTAGAGAGAGAAAGAAATGTTAAAGGCATAATTTTCCTTCTCTTTGGGTTGAAGCATTAAAAGAGGATGAGAAAATAATGCACTGTGGAAGAAAGTAAGACAAAAACAAGCCACACATCCACTGGCTGCTTGTTTCCCCTCCGTCATTTAAAGAGAAATGATTAAACGCAAAAGACCTGTGAGAACATGAAATAGACTGACCCAGCTATGATTTTATATGTGGCAGCCATCTGAAGGAAACCAGAGATGGGAACACACCTTGCATGCCTTTTCTGTTCTGGGGCACAGGAAGAAGAAGAGACATTTTAAGGGGGCAAACAAAACAAAACCTGTACATTAAGAATTTGCATTTTGAACATGTTGTTGTTTAAGAGGGACAAAGAGTCCCCTGCTGCCAGCTATCATAGTGGGCAGTGGTCTTTTGATATCCTAGAGTTCATGCGAGGCTGTTGCTGCAGCAAGGCATATATCACTTTATCTGCTGATGTATCCCTTACCCTGAGGATTGGTTCTGGGGACACTCACAGGACCCTGAGCCTTTCCTCCTATTTTTGTCTCAGTGCTGCTGCTGCTAGAATTAAAAGGAAGCTAAACTAGGTTTTTAACTGGGAAGGGGCTTCTGAAGATTGACCAATCCCAGAAAGCAGGGCTTAAATTTATCATGGGTGTATCCGTAATTATAAGCCTCAGTTTATCCATTAAGATGGAAAAAAATAACAAGTATTCAAAACATTGGGTTATTATGAAGATCAACTAGTATTATGAAGATGAGCTAGCATTATGAACGTCAAACATATAACACAATGTCTAATATGATGTAATGATTCAACATATTATTAAAATTGTTACTGTTGCTGTTGTTAATTTGATTGACCATACAATATGCTAGGATCTGGGAATAAAAAAGACAATTAGCTTCTGTTTTTGCAGCAAAAGGTATACAACCTTATAAGAGGGAGATAGGTATGAAATGAAATTAGTACAATAGAGCAATGTGTGCGCTGTAATTGACTTCTTTACAGAGTATGCTACCTGTCAGGAGGGGTTTGAAGAAGAGGTCAAAAGTTTTGCCTAATTTAACTTAATAAGACAAAGGAAAAATTTTGAAATTCTGTTTTAGTCTCTAATCTCCATGCACAAAGAGAATTCCCACCTGTGATTTAATCTGTCAGGAAATTAGACACTGCCAATTCACAGTTTCCCCCACCCCAGCTGCAAAGCATACTTGTTGCCTCATGTCTCTAGATTCAAAGCCTATCTCCAGCCCTGCCTAACTTTTGAAGTATGAATGACATTTCCATATATGGTATTTATAAACATCTAGAAGTAATGCACATAAAGCCTCCAGTGGTAGTCTATACATTTTCTGATTCACTGAAAGGGATATAATCAAACTCATAGGATCTCTGAATGACAAATAAATGTTTTCCCCTGGAAAGACTTGGTTAGAAGTGCTTGTGCCCTGGCAAACACCCTTCCTGCCTTCATTCAAAAGCATGGAGGGCCTAGCTGGAGGTTGGGAGAACAAAATGAGTGAGAACTTGGTTAGGGGCCGTAGAAAGAGCAGGTGGAGAATATGGTAACTTTCTGTTCACCAGTTTAAAAGAAAAATATTTAGTATTGAAAAGAATGTAGTTGACATGCCAAGGAGCCTTCTCATCTTAATACCATGTTTCCCCGAAAATAAGACAGGGTCTTATATTTATTTTTTCCTCAAGAAGACACCCTAGGGCTTATTTTCAGGGGATGTGTTATTTCTTTTAAGTACAGTACAACAATCTACATTTATTCAAATATAGCTAAGTCGTCTTCTTCTGGAACACCATCATAACTCTCCAAACCCCGAATTCCATCCTGAATTTCTTGTGACTCTATTTCCTTTAGAACCACTGGCCCCAGTCTCTCATGTGGAGCAATAGAGCTCTCATGGGGCAGATGAGAAGAGCTGCTCGTCTTCTTTACTGCTCAGTGATGAAATGCATGGGTTGTGCAGATACGCTGCGTAGCCACGCCCATCGCTAGGTCTTATTTTCAGGGTAGGGCTTATATTGCGCAAATGCTTAGAAATCCTGCTAGGGCTTATTTTATGGATAGGTCTTATTTTCAGGGAAACACGGTAGGTATCTGATGGAACCTCTTAACTAGTAGTTTTAACTTGCTGGTAAGATTAATGGGAGACAAAATTTGTGGAAATGGGGTATGGAATAACATGGCAATTGCATGTAATTTATACCCGTATATGATAAATAGGATGACTTTTATTATAGGAGTCTATGTGGCTATGCAGATGGCCTGGCACATACGTATTTGCCAAATGTATGAAAGAACATATGAGAAATTGATAGTTTCCTAGAAGTTTCCAGGAAATAGATAGTTTCCTAGAAGTTTCCAGGAAATTGATAACTTTCCATAGCTTGGATTTTCATGTAATGTTTTCCATACTTAGCACATGTGCAAGTTCTTCTCCAGCTATGAATGCTTTTCTAATTTCCTATTGCTGCTGGGACTAGCTTCCCAAGCCAGACAACCTTTATTGCTCTAAGAAATGTATGCTCAGGTTCACAGGCATTCCTATTTCCTCTGACATTTACGTTTCCTCCAGTGTCCCTTGCACACATGCCCTAAAATAGGACATGTTCAGTGATATGAAATGTGTTGTCTGACAATGTAATCAATAGAGCAGAAACCTTTTTCAAGATGCTTTGAGACCTGTGTCTCATATTCGTAAAAGTCGTTATTACTTTAGGTGCTGCTAGACTGGGAGCCTCTCTCTTTTTATTAATTGCATCTCTCAGCTGCACTGGACAGAAAAGAGCTGCTGCTTTATGAGTTTTCTCGTTTCCCCAATCCTGCAATATTTTGGATTCTAAATGGGGCAAAAAAAGTAATTCACAAAGGCAACAGTGGTTTGTCTCATACAATTAAATTCTGGGAACTGACTCCAGAGGTGATGTTTTGAGGGGAAACAGGGCATATTGGTCATAAATGTCTTTGCTATTTGTTAAAATTGGAGTTCGATTTGGACATGAAATCTGATAAAGTAAACAGAGAGTTGGACTGGATTTAGGAGACTTAGGTTATTGTCTGAGTGCTGTGCTGACTTTCTGGGAAGCTTTAGCTAAACATATTATGCTTTTCTGTGCTGCAATTTCTTCATGTTGCAAATGTCAGTAGCTCTGACTACTTTTCTAGCAGATGAAAGATTTTTATTTGTAATTTTGTGTATATAGCAAGATGCTTGATATAAAAACTCTAAATTACATTTAAGGCATATATGCTATTCTGTCACACAGTGCCCTGTGCTTGGTTTAATGGCCAACTGCCACTGCCTTGACACTTAATAATTTTTGAATAAGGGTCCTCATATTTTCATTTTGCACTAGGCCACACAAATTATGTAGCTGGTCCTGATTGTGTTATAATACCTTCTTTTGTAACTAAGATAACTTTATAGATATCGATATAGACAGATATTAAACTCCACACTGTAAATTATATTTTTAATGATCTAAATAAACAATTAATTTATCCACCATTTTCAAGGAGAATTTATTTGTAGTTCCTACTTCATAAAAGTACTCAATATTAGCAAGTTTATTATAATAATATTATAACACTAATAGGAGTAATTTCTATGTGAATTTATAAGATACAGCCATCATTATCTTATGAGAAAGCTAATAAAATCCTCTGGGACAAATGAACTCATGAACTTTTGGAAAATACTCCTTGGGCTAAGGTCACATATTTTTGATGCCTTTAGTGCTTTGCATAGGACTATAGATTTTAGGTAGGTACTGTCTTCTATCATCTGAAGTCACTGCATGGCCAACAACTGTCAGGCAGAATCCTAAGTGCAAGTCAACTCAGCAGCACCTAGCAGAGTGGCAGCCACTACTGTGTCGGTTATTACAATCAATTTTTGTAATTAATCAATTTTTTTTCCTGGAAATATATTATTGAGCATGATGAATCAGTGGCACTTAAAACATACATAGGGGAGGGGATATAACCATGATTAGTCACTTTAATTGTTAAGATACATTTCCAATAGAGTCATCCAATTACTTTTCTCCTTTTCTTGGCCTGTCATGTCGAGCTCATAAATTAAAAGTTATTATTTCTCTATTCCTCAGTAATTGGGATATTTTTTGCTGGTTTTTTTTTTTTTTTGGAGGAGGAAGAGTAGAAGGAAAAAAGGAATATAGGGTTGTTATTTGTTTAGGTTCATACACCTATAATTTATGTATGAAATATTCACAGCTAAAGCTTCCCAGGAATTCAGCACAGGTACTCAGACAATATCCCAGGTCTCCTAACTCCAGTTCAACTCTCTGTTCACTCTATCAGATCACATCCTATTGTGTTCCTACTTTGGGGATTACCAGCCTTTCAGTTATTTAGTTGGCCAATCCAAAAATTCATGATTTTAAGATGATGTTTGAAAGAAAACACCCTCTCACATAATATGTATGTTGTTGTTATGTTCCTTTTGTCATACATGGAAACATATCTTTATTTGAGGGAACTCATACTAATAGTTTTATTTGAAATGTAAGCATGAAAAATGTTGATTCAAAAATTATGTTCAATTTGACAATGAAACCCAATAAAGTAAACAGAGAGTTGGACTGGACTTAGAAGACCTAGGCTATCACTTGTATACTCAAGGTGACTTCCTGGGAAGGTTTGGCACACCATGCTTTCTTGTGCTATGACAGTAAAAGTATAGAAGGGCCTCCTAAATTGGACTGGAAGAGTAAGGAAGGAAACCACATTTAAGCTTATACTTGGATGATAATAGTAGCTAGCTTGAAGCCTCACTTTGACTTTAAAGACAGTTTGGAGGTGGAAGGTATAAACCAAAGATAATGAATAAGTGGAAGGTATGGGTTGAAAACTATAGTTAGGTCAAACATGAGACAAATGAAGTAAATAAGGTTAAAAGTTAGTGACCGAACTTTGAAAGAAAGAAAGGAATAAAGAAAGAAGCAGTAGTTAATGGGAGATGACGTGGATTCAAGATCAGTGGATTACAGTTGTAGAATCTGAAGATGAGAAGTCAAATTTAGAGTATCATGTGCTTCTGGGGAATGCTTCCTTCCTTTTAATAAGTGTTTTGTGCAAGCTCCATGAGGACATGGGCCATATCTTGTTCATTGCCTCATCACAAGGTATATGGACAATGTTCTCAATAATAAGCAACCTATGTTATATGTTGGATAATTTAGTGAATTATGTACCCAGTTATAAGTAAAGAAGTTGACACATAGAAATCATATTCGACCAAGTCAGACCACAATGAAATGTCTGACTAAGCTGTATACCTGTAATTGTCTTCCTGGAGAGCTTCCTTACACGTCAGTAAGACATTGTGCTCCTAAGCGGGGGCCATGCTTATTCTAGCTGGACAGAGTGAAAGAGAAGGAGGGCATATCATGGGTTATGAATGGAGTGAACATTTTCTAAGAACTATTAGAGCTCTTACTCTACTTTTTCTAGATGTCTTAACCGTTTGCACTCGGATGTCGAGTGTGACTTGACTCGGTTAGCAAAAATTATAGAGATTAAAATTACTCTTTGAATGTATCAATAATTAGAAAATATAAAAAATCCAAATAAATAAGTTTGTATGAAAAGAAACTCCAGTTTTTTATTCTACTGCTGGGCTTTGTAAAATCTAGGGCATTTAAAAATTTAAATCCCGAGTAGAATAAAGGAATTGAGAAAAAAGCAAGCAAGTGCAAAGTGTTAAAAGATGTTTCAAAGTCTAAAATATTTAAAGATTTTCTTTCCTTTGATTTTTTTTTTTTTTTTGAGAAAGAGTCTTACTCTGTTGTCCCAGGTAGAGTCCACTAGCATCATTATAACTCACTGCAACCTCAAACTCCTGGGCTGAAACAGTCCTCCTGCCTCAGCCTCCCAAGTGGCTGGGACTACAGGCATGCCTCACCATGACCGGCTAATTTTTCTATTTTTAGTAGAGATAGAGTCTCACTCTTGCTCAGGCTGGTCTCAAACTTCCGAGTTCACATGATCCTCTTGCCTTGGCCTCCCAGAGCATTAGGATTACAGGTGTGAGCCACTGCACCTGGTCAGTATTATCATTTTAAAATATTAACTTCTTCATTGTCAGTGCAGGGTCTGGAGGGGGCAAGGACTTCTTTCTAATGACAACCTGTAAACATTTGTCCCTTAAAAAAAATGAAAGTAGTAGACCTGTGTTGAATAGACAGTGTCCAGGTCACTTGAAGGGCACAGAAGTTAAGTCTAGGAGATAGTAAATTCTATTGTAACAGATTTTTGGGGGGTAAAATTATGGACTGTTGATAAATGTTTTATCAATTTCCATTTGCTTTCCTTATATTTGAGTATTAAAAAATACCTAATTCTAAGCTATGAAAAAGAAGCATTTATGAATGTGATTTTAACTATAGAGAAACAAACTATACCAAGATGAAGCTATTTATTTAGCTGACGACAGAATGTTAATATAAACCATGACATGCATCATGTGAGAAACCATTAAAATGAGATCTATTAAAGCCCATGCCTTGAAGGAATAATGGAATTCAAATAAAAATATTTTTAATGAAAACATTATAGGATAAGATCAATATAATTAGTTTTTAAAACTATTTTGAGCATTGATTTTTTTTTTTTTTAACTTTTAAGGTATTTATTTATCATGGGGATAAAAGAGTAATTAGTGATTGATTCTTCCAGCAGAGTAAAATCTATTGTTACAGAGACTATTTTTAAACTCTGGTGAAATAATGTGAAGTGAAATCCCTTATATTAAGGTGATGAAATGAATCATGTTTCATGTATTTGATCAAACAATACTGTCAGTGAAATGAAAGGCATTATTTTGATTCCTGATCATCTTCTTGTGCTTATTCATGGGTTAATATTATATTTTTAGTAGAATTCTAAAAATAGAATATTAATTTGAATTTTTATTATATGTCTCCTCTACAAAGAAAAATCAGATACCACCAAGGGTAGGTGACATCATGTGAAAGATCTATTTAATCAGAATTCCCTGAGAAGAGAAAACTACAAAAATTTGAAAGCAAGTTAGTTTTGTGTTGGAATGTAAACTTTGGTAGCAAAGCAGTCAGGAGCTGTGTTTGGTTGACAGGGCTTGGGTGTCTCAGTACCAGTGGGTCCTTGCTGTGTGTACAAAGTTCCCATGGTTCCTGCTGACCATAATGTGATAAACTCAAGAGCTCTTCCTCAAAGATGTGGGGAACACATAATAGACCTTATTATTCCTTGTTTGGATATAACTTCTTATTCTTAAGATCCCTAAAGAACATGAGTTCTGGGGGATCTGTTAGGGATATAAAATCCTGTTCCTTCCCTCCTAGGTCAACAGTATCTTAGCAAATTATTAACTCCTAGGAGGTTAATTTCTTGCTTTGTTCCTCTTTTTACAATTGAACCTCTTTCAACTTTAGCTGGATCTTATTTCTAATTTTCATATTCATTTATGGTATATAGATTATTCTGACCCATTTGGGGATTTCTAAAAATAAGGAAAACAACGTGTGGTAGATTACAGATGGCTGCAAATTCTTTATTACTATTCCAACTAAGGTGTGAAGTATAGTTATTCTCCCTCTGAATCTGGTTTGGCTTTATGAACTTATTAACCAATGGGTTACACAGAATTGATCATGTGAAATTCTAAGGATTGCTCATAATATGTCTTGAAGCTTCTGCCTGGACCTCTTGAAACATTTCATCTTGGACCCCTGAGCCTTCATATACAAAAGCTGACTAATGACCTTGAGAGAACTTGTGGAGAGGGCCTGAGACCAAATGGAGAGGGAGAGGTTCCAGAGGAGTTCAGCTTTCTTGACCTCCCTACCAAGGCACCAACCATGTGAGCATCCATCTTGGGCACAGGAATCTTTGGTCTAAGATGGATACTGGATCTTTTGGGCTGAAAGAAAGAAGAGAAGAAAAGCAATATGGTGACCCTCCTGCCCCCATGAAGGACTGGAGATGTAGTTGGTGACCACGAACAAAACAGAATTTCAGAAAACAATACAACCATGGCAAAACAAGATAATTCATCAATAGAAAGAGGGGAGTATACCCTCAGTAAGGAACCTATGATAGGGAGAGCAGATTTGAAAACTGATGAATAAGAGTGTTAGTTACTTAAGAATCAAGAGGAGGAAAATTAAAGATAGCCACAAACAGAGGGAATCCTCAACTCAGCATATGCGTTGCCCCAAATTCTTGACTGGCCCTTCAACTCTGTATTCAATAATCTCAAAGTAAACAATAGCTGGAAGACTGACATAAGTAAATTATCTTTAAAGAACTTTCTTAGTAAATGTGCTCAATGATTACTGCTTATATTTTATTGGCCATCTTCAGCTACAAAGAGGCTGATAATATGTAGTATTAATTTTTATATTGTTTATTGTCATCAAAAATAAAATAGGATTTCTGTCTTTAAAACAGAAGGGAGTACTGGAATCAGATAGCTAACTAGGATCATTTTCCAAAAAACTGTAAACACTTTCTAAAGACAAGAATGTTAGAATGGAATTATGATTATGACCACGACCTCATCCTCACCACCTCACTTTATCTTTGAAGGAGACACACATGATATTTTCTGAACCAAGATATTGAAAAAATATTTAAAGAATCAAAAACATCTTTGGGAAGACATGTAGCAGTTATTCTCTATACTAAGATGTTGGTAAGTGATAGTAATATTGGAATAAACTCCTGGGCTTCAACTGTGATTGTAAGAATGATGTTATCATAGAGATCTTTGGCCATGGCTAATTGATTATGAGATGTCTTGAATTGAAATAATTGAACAGACTATTAATAAATAATAAATGATTTATATTTGTGAATAGCCCGAGAAGTGGTAAACAGAGACCTGGCTAGAGCCATTATGATAGAAAATCTCCACTCCTTACCCTATTCTCCCATTTAAATCAGTTTAAAGATTCTTTTCCAAGCATGTAACTTTTCTGTTAGTTCTACTTATTTGAGCCTTTGCTATATTGCCTTCTAAACATTTGTATTATTAACTCATATTAATACTTTACTTAGTGTGAATACCTTCACTCCTAAACTCATCTATAATTTTCTTCAAGGAGAAGCCATGTTTTATGCTTCTTCTCATTTCCCAAATACCTAGCTCAAAAATGAACATATGATATCCATCTGTAATTATTTTATTAAGTTGATGGGACACAATGTCTAGACAGGAACTAGCTATTAATTTTTGCGAACACTATCTTCAATCAGAAATCCTTTCCCCAACCCCTGGACAATATCTTTGGAAGATAATGGTTCCTGTTTTTCCATTCACCTTTAGACATTCAAATAATCCACTCTCAAGTATTTTTTAAATGTAATTCTATGTTTATGGAGCATAAAAACAGCCATATACATTTTAATCTCTCCACACATCCTCCAATAACATGAGCAAGTAAACAAGGAGAAAAAACCTTCTATTACTCATGCCTACAGCATACTAAGGAGACAGAAAATACTATAAACTGCAATCTACATGAAAATGGGGAAATGAATATGTGAAACCAGTAGACTCATCTTCAAACCCCACAAAAGATTGGAGATTTAGGTGGAAACTAAAACAAAGGGGGTGGAGTTTAGAAAATAGCCTAACCAAGATAATTCAGCAGTGGAAAAAGAGGATTACACCCTGAGTAGGGAAACAGGGAGAAGTAAGAACAAGTTTGAAAACTGATAAACAAGAGTTTACTAATTACTAAAAAATAAAAAGAAGAAGAATTGAAGGTAGCCACAAATGGAGAGGGGTCACTAACTCAGCATATCAATTCTCCTCAAATTCTTGGGATGACTTCTGAACTGTCTATGCACTGGGAGAGACTCCAGTTGCCCCCACGTGAAAAAGAGCTGACAGATAGAAATATCTGTTGTGAGATTTCAACAGCTGCCCAGTACAAGAAGACAGAGTCAAAGTTCAAGTTCTGTCAAGTTATAAGGGCATAGTAAACAGCTTGGACTTTCTTGAGTTAGAAGTAAATAAAATATCTAAAGTCTAAGAGATATTACTTAGGTTCAAGAGCAAAAATAAATAAAAAAACAAAAAGATACACCCTAACAAAGACTAAAATGAAGATTCCACAAGACCAAGATTCTCTCTGGTAGTTATTAAATATTTATCTGTCTGGTAAACAAATGTAATACTCTTCAGATCAAGAAAGAATAATAGCATCTCTGATGCATAGCATAAAATAAAAATTGTTAGACATGTAAAGAAAAGGAAAATTTGATCAATAATTGAGAGGAAAATCTATCAATTGAAAGAGATCCACAGACAACATAGATGTGGAAATTATAGATAATGACATTAAAATAATAGGATACACTTGTTATATAATCTACAGGAAGAGGTATATAATTGATAGAGTGATATGGAAACTGTAATAAAGATGCAAATATAAATTCTACAAATAAAATATATACATCTGAAATTAAAAAGAAAATTATTGTATGACATTAACAGAACAGCGCAGTTCCAATAACCTGTGGAAAAACAATTCTAATTCATTCTAATATCGTAGAATTGCAGTATAAGAAGAAAAAGAGAGGAAGGAAGAGGCATAAAAGATAATTTTAAAAATAAACCAAATATTCATAAATTAATGAGAGTCATCAGTTCAAAGGTCCAGAAAGTTCGGCAAACCTCAAGGTAAGACAAATTTAATGCAAGACTCATATAAGCATATAATAAAATTGTGACAATTGAAAATATAGAAAAAATTTTATTTCATTTTTTAAATTTTCAAAGTTTTATTTTTTAAATTGATGAATAATAACTGCATGTATTTATGGGGTACAACATGACATTTTGATACATTGTGAAATGATGAAATCAAGGTAATTAGCATAACCATCATCTATTTATCATTTCTTTATTTTGTGGGGGAATGCAGGGGTTCTTGGAAGATACATTGGTAGTTTTGGGGGAGACAATGGAGAAGTAATTTTGGGGTCTACAGGAGGGAAGGAGGGAGGGAAGGATCCTCCAAAAGGGGTTGGTCTCAAGGATGGAGATTTTAAAGGTTTTAGGGCTGAGTTCCAGAATTTGGGGACTGAGCAGTGAGTTTGAAAGAACCAGCGCTAAAATTTCAAACCATGGGAGCAGACATTGGGGCTAACTTGTAGGATCTGCAAGTTAACAGAGTTGGGGGAAGGCTTAAATCCAGAGCCAGATTTATGGTAGGGGGGTGGGGCAGGTTGGAGTGCATTAGGAGGCTTGGGGACAGAATTTAGTAGTAGTTAACTCATTCTCCAGGGCTACATTTGGAAACTCATGTGTCAATTTTGGGATACAAAGTCTCAGACCTGGAGTAAGGGGCCTAAAGGGTATGACTTAAGGGCCCAGGGCTAAAGGTTTGGAGAACTTAGGCTCTTGTCCCCCTTCATATCCCAGGCCCAAGTTCAGAAACTTTGAGCTGAACTTTGAGTCAAAGATCAAAAAAGGACAGCCGGCAGGGAAAATTGCCTAGTTGTGAAGGTCCAGGAATAACAGAGCAACTGTCTGTGGGTTGGAAAAGACTCAGAGGACAGAGGACAGAAAGAGCCCTGAGAACCAATGGAAAGGTGGGAAAGGAGTCAGGAAGTGTAACGGTCTCTCTCTCCCACAAAATGGTAGCCCACATATGGCCATTCCCATGTCATATGGTGGTGCTCGCACATGTGTCTGCCCCCTTCTATCATTTATCAAGAGAACATTTAAAATCCACTTTTTGTCTATTTTGAAATATACAGTACATTTATCAACTAGTCACTGTGCTGTGCAATAGAAGACAACTTACTTCCCCTAATTGTGACTTTGTACCCATTCACCAATGTCCCACCTTTCCCTGTTCACCCTTCTACCCTCAGGCTTTAGTAACCATCATTATACTCTCTACTTTGAGTTTGCCCTTTGTAGATTCCACATGTGATCATACAGTATTTGTCTCTCTGTGACTGACTTATCTTTCATCATTTTGGTAATAGTCCATCTAACATATATGAGGTGATATCTCATTGTGGTTTTAATTTGCATTTCTCTGATGACTAGAGATGTTGAGCATTTTTTCATATACTTATTGGCCATTTGTATGCCATCTTTTGAGAAATGTCTACTTAAGTCCTTTGCTCATTTTTGATAGGGTTATTTGTTTTCTTGGTACTGAGTAGTTTGAGTACCTTGCATATTTTGGATAGTAGCACTCTATCCAGTGTATGAATTGCAAATGTTTTCTCATAATCCTTATGTTATCTTTTCATTCTATTATTTCATATGCTGTACAGAAACTTTTCAGTTTGATGCAATCTCATTTGTCTATTTTTGCTTTCGTTGCCTATCTTTTGAGGTCACATCCAGGAAATCTCTTCCCAGACCATTGCCATGCAGCTTTTCCCCTATGTTTCCTTTTAGTATTTTCATAGTTACAGGTCTTACATTTAAATTTTTAATCTATTTTGAGTTGATTCTTGTATAAGGGGTGAAATAGAGAATCTTTTCATTCTTCTATATTTGGATATCCAGTTTTCCCAGCACCATTTATTGAAGAGAGTGTCCTTTCCCCATTCTGTTTTCTTGGAATCCTGATTGAAAATCAACTGACCAAAGATGTAGGAGTTTATTTCTGGGCGTTCTGTCCTAGTCCATTGGTCAGTGTGTCTGTTTTTATGCCAGTGGCCATGTTGTGTTGATTCTTATAGTTTTGTAATATATTTTGAAATCTGGTAGTGTTTTTGTTTTTGTTTTTTGTTTTTGCCAAGATTTCTTTGGCTAACAGGGTGTTTTTGTGCTTTCTTATGAATTTTAGGAATTTTTTTTTTCTGTTTTTGTGAAGAATGACATTGGAGTTGTAATAGAGATATAGGGATTGCATTGAATCTGTAGAATGTTTTGCGTAGTATGAATATTTTACCAATATTAACTCTTCCATTTTTTATTTAGTTTTTAATTATATTTATAGTTAATTCTTTTTTAATTTTAGAATGTTGCGGGGTACAAATGTTTTGGTTACAGACATGGATTGCTTTCGTACTGCTTGAGCCAAAGTTATAAGGGTGCCCACCACCCAGTGTGCATTGTACCTGTTAGGTATGATTTCACCCATCTCCTCACCCCTTCCACCTGCATGATTTCCAGTGAGTTTTATATTAGTTAGTTCCAATTTAATAGTGAGTACATGTGGTGGTTGTTTTTTTTTTTTATTCTTGTGTTATTTCACTTAAGAGAATGGTGTCCAGTTCCATCCAGATTGTTGCAAAAGGAATTAATTCATCTATTTTATGTCTGAGTAGTACTCTGTGGTATACATATACCACATTTCATTAATCCACTCATGAATTGATGGACACTTGGGTTGATTCCACATCTTTGTGATTATGAATTGTGCTGCAATAAACATTCTTGTGATAGTGTCTTTTTGATTGAGTAACTTTTTTCCCCCTTTGGATAAATACCCAGTAGTGGGATTGCTGGATCAAATGGTAGATCTACTTTTAGTTCTTTGAGAAATCTCCATACTATTTTCCATAGAAGTTGTACTACTTTGCAGTCTCACCTATAGTGTATAAGTGTTCCTTTCTTTCTACATGCACACCAACATCTATTGTTTTGGAATGTTTTGGAGCTTTTTTATGAATGCCATTCTCACTGGAGTTCAGTGATATCTCATTGTGGTTTTGATTTGTGTTTCTCTTATGATTATTGATGCTGAGCATATTTTTATGTTTATTGGCCATTAGTCTGTCTTTTTTTGAAAATCTTCTGTTCATGTTTTTCTCTACTTTTTAAGGGAGTTGGCTTTTTCTTGCTGATTTTTTCTGAGTTCTATATAGATTCTAGTTATCAGCCCTTTATCAGGTGTACAGCATGCAAATATTTTCTCCTATTCTGTAGGTTGTCTATGTGCCCTATTGATAGTTTCCTTGTCTGTACAGAAATTTTTAATTTAATCAAAATCCCATTTATTTATCTTTGTTGTTGCTGTGATTGCCTTTGGAATCTTCTTCATAAATTCTTTGCCTACGCTGATATCTAGAAGAGATTTTCCAGCATTTTCTTCTAGAATTCTTTTGGTTTCATGTCTTAAATTTAGGTCTCTTATCCATCTTGAATTAATCTTGAGAGTAGTGAAAGATATAGATCCCATTTCAGTCCTCTACATGTTGGTATCCAATTTTCCCAGCAACATTTATTGAAGAGGCTTTTCCCCATTGTAGATTGCTATGTACATTGCCAAAGATGAGATGGCAATATGTGGATGGTTTTATACCTTTCAGTGCATGAACATGGGATATTTTTCCATTTATTTGCATTATCTTGAATTTATTTTATCAATGTTTTATAGATTTTAGTATAGAAATCTTTTACTTCTTTTGTGAAATTTACTCCCAAGTATTTTATTTTTTGATACTATTGTGAGATTGTTTTCTTAATTTCTTTTTCAGACTGCTTGCTGTTAGTGTAAAAAATATGCTATTGATTTTTGTAAGTTGATTTTGTATCTTGCAACTTTATTGAATTCACTTATTAAAGTAGTTATTTTGTTGGCATCTTTAGGATTTGCTATATATAATATCATGTCATTAGCAAACAGAGACAATTTTACTTACTTTTCCTATTTGAATCCCTCTTATTTCTCTCTCTTATCTAATTGCTTTGGCTAAGTGTTCCAGTACTATGTTGAACAGAAATAGTAAAGATGGGCATCCTTGCCTTGTTCCAGATCTTAGAGGAAAGATTTTCAGTTTATGTTAGTTGTGGGCTTGTCATATATGGCCACTATTGTGTTGAAGAACATTCTTTCTGTATCTAATTTGTTGAGAGTCTTTATCATGGAAAGATGTTGAATTTTGTCAAATGCTTTTTGTGTATCTATTGAGATAATCATGTGTTTTTTGTCTTTCATGAAGAATATTATATTTTGCTTTTGTCCTTCATTCTGTTAATATGATGAATAACATTTGTTAATTGGCATATGTTGAACCAATCTTTCATCTCAGGGATAAATCTCATTAGATCATGGTGAGTGGTCCTTTTTTTATTTCTAACTTTAAAAATACATATATAATGGACAAAAAATTATACAGTGGAGTCATTTTAATCTACTATTGAATATGGTTTGTTAGTATTTTGTTAAGGATTTTTACATCTATATTTGTCAGTGATACTGACCTGTAGCTTTCTTTTCTTGTAATATGTTTGTCTAGCTTTGGTAACATAATGATGCTGGACTTATAAAATGAGATTGGAAGTAGTCCCTCCTCTTCAATTTTTCAGGAGTTTGAGAAGGATTGGTATTAGTTCTTTGAGTGTTCGGCAAAATTGAGCCATGAAGCTATCTGATCCTGGGATTTTCTTTGATGGGAGACTATTTCCTGATTCAACAACTCCTTACTTGTGTTATTGATATGTCTAGATTTCCAATTTCTTCTTGGTTCAGTCTTTGTAGGTTATATGTTTCTATAAATTTATCAGATTTTTCTAGGTTGTTCACTTTGTTATGTGAACAATAGTCTCTTATGATCCTTTGTATTTCTTTATTGAGAGTTGTTATGTTTCCTATTTTACTTTTTATTTTATTTATTTGAGTCTTCTTAATTTTTTTCTTAGTCTAGCTAAGGGTTTGCCAATTTTGTTTAGTTTTTCTAAAACCAACTCTTTATTTTATTGATCTTTACTATTTTCTATTATTTTTCTAGTCTTTATTTTATTTATTTCTGTTCTGATCCTTGTAATTTTCTTTCTCTGGTTGGCTTTGGGTTGAGTTTGTTCTTTTTCTAGCTCCTTGAGAAGTAATCTTAGGTTGTTTATTTGAGGCCTTTCTTCTTTTTTGATGTAAATATTTATTGCTATAAAATTCCCTCCTAAAAGTGTTTTTGCTACATTGCATAAGTTTTTGTATATTGTGTACCCATTTTTGTTTATTTCAAGATTTTTTTCTTAAATTTCCCCTTTAATTTTTTCCTTGACCCAATAATTGTTCTGGAGCATATTGATTAACTTCCACATATTTGTTAATTTTTCATGATTCCTCCTGTTATTAGTTTCCAATTTAATATCATTGTAGTTGGAAAAAAATACTTGGTATGATTTCAGTCTTCTTCTATTTGGTAAGATTGTTTTGTGGCCCAACCTATGATGTATCAAGTGTTTTGTTTGAACTTGAGAAGAATGTGCAGTCTGTTGCTATTGGGCAGAATGTTGTGTATATTTCTGTTAGGTCCATTTGGTATAAAGTACCAAGGTCCAATGTTTCCTTTCTGATTCTCTGTCTAGATGATATATCCAATGTTGAAAGTGGGGTATTGAAATTCCCTACAATTATTGTGTTGCAGTGTATGCCTCCCTTCTGATCTCTTAATATTTGTACATGCTCTTTCTCTCTCTCTCTCTCTCTCTCTCTCTCTATATATATATATATATATATATACACACACACACACACATACTAAAAGGAACAATGATCAAAATAGTAATTGACTTATCAGAAAATAATGGGGACCAAAAGGAAATAGAGTCATGCCTGTCAACTTAGAATTCTGTATCTTATCAAACTATATTTCAAAAACAAAGGTGAAATAAGCATATGTTTAGATAAATAAAAGCTGAGGAAATTTATCATCAGCTCATCAATACAACAAGAAGTGGTCAAGTCTTTTTGGCTGAAAGAAGTTATAAATTAATGAAATTAAAGTTCTATGTGAAGGAATGGACAATACTGGAAATAGTAGCTGTATGAGTGAATATAAAAGAAATTTTTTTATTGTTTTTAAATATTTTAAGTCAATTGACTGCAGCAAAAAGATACAAAGTTTGGAGTCCATAATATAGGTAGAATTAAAACATGGACTAGAATAGCACAAAAAATGGGAGAGAGAACACTGAATTATAGTATTTAAAGGTTTTTACATTATATATATAGTTCTATAATAATTCAAGATAGACAGGGATAAATTAAAGAAAAATATTTTAACTCTTGTAGTAATTATACATTAAAAACAAAACATCAAATGCCAAAGGGTATAACTAAAGATAGCCAATAGTTGCCAGGGAATGGAACATCAAAAATAATTGAAAAAAAGACAAGAAATGAAGTATAAAAGAAGAGGAAAACACAGAAAACAAATAAAAAGTCAATAGCTAGGGAGTAGACTTAAGCTTAACCATAAAAATCATTACACTAAATGTATGTGTACCAGAATCTAATTAAAAGACAGAGATTAACATAATGAACAAAATAGAAAAACTCAAATATATCCTGTTTACAAAATACTTTAATTTCAAAGACATACAAGATGCATTTTGATTCTGACCATTTGGAGTAACAGGGACTGGATGGACATAGATACCACTGGACGGACATAGATACCTCAAAAAACTAGAACACTAAGCAAAATATATAAAACAAAAGCTTATCAGCACTAGACAACAGGAAGAACCATACTGTGTTACCTAAGAAAGAGCAAACAAACATTATGAGTTCTATGAATGCATTAGCATATTGGTGGATGACAGTTTCTGAACTATAGCTCTATGACAGGAACTCAAATTGAGCATGTTCCTTATTAATTTGTAAAGTCAGAAATTGGGTTGGAGGAGGAAATATTGGCTAGAATTTGTAAGCTAGAAGATTGAATAGGCTAGCAGTTCAATTAGAAACCTAGAGTATACTAGTGATCCTAATCAGTGCAATAAGGTGTGAAAAAGAAGTAAAAATATTTGAGACTGAAATGGAAGAAGTAAACGCATCTTTATTTGCCAACAGCATTACTGTTTATTTAGAAAATCCCAAAGAATCCACAAAGAAGCTACTAAAGTTCCTCAGTGACTTTAGTAAGATTTTGGGATATAAAGTCAACATACCAAAATTATTATATTTCTATGTAATTGAAAAAATATAAACTCATCTAAAAATATCATTTATGATAGCATCAAAAAAACCCTTGAACTAGATGAAGTGGTAGAAACCCCAATTATTCTGATTTGTTAATATACATTGTATGCTGAATCACACATCACACTTACCCTATAAATATTTACACAACTACTATACACCCATAAATTAAAAATAAAAAATTTATATCTAAAAACCTGAAATAATTAAGGATATATATTATTCATGCCACATACACTGAAAAGTATAAAACAGTGATGAGAGAAATTGAAAATAATCTAAATAAATAGGGAATGATACTATGTTTACAGATCAAAAGATTAAATAATTTTAAGATGCCAATTCTCTCCCAAAGTAATATCTAGATTCAATGTAACTACAATGAAAATCATTGCCAACTTCTTTTGACAAAAATTGACAAGTTGATTCTAAAATATTTATGGAACTGCAAAAGCAATTTTGAAATAGAACTAATTTGGATGACTTATGCTACCTAATTTCAAGTCTTACTATCAAGCTGTACTAATCAAGACTGAGTGGCCTAAAAATGATCCTACATGCAAAGTCAGCTGAAGTTCAACAAATATCCCAGATTATGGGATAGCAAAAGTATATTATTTTCAACAAAAGGTATTAGAAAATACTAGATATCTATCTTTAAAATAAGTGAGTCCCTACTCTTAGATTATAACATATGTTAAAATTGGCTTGAAATATATTATATACACATGTTTGAAAACTACCAAATTAAATATTTAGAAGAAAATGTAGAAGAAAGACCAAGAATTTTTAGATAGTACACCAAAAGGTGGACCATAAAATTAAAAACTTGGACTTCATCACAACTAAAAAATGTGGTCTTTAAAAAACAACATTTAAAAAATAAAAAGATAATCCTCAGCCTTGGGAAAATATTTTCAAAACACATATGCAATAACCTTATATATCAAAACATCACAGGTACCCTATAAATATATATAACTATTATGTATCCATAATAATTGAAAATTAAAATAAAAGAAAACAGATTTCCAAAATTGGGAAAAACTTTAGAACAGAAACATCCCAAAGTTGTACAAATGGCTAATAAGTGCATTAATAGTTTCTCAACCTCATTAGTTATCAGAAATATGTAAATTACAACCACAACAAGACACCACTATATACTCACTAGAATAGCTAAAATTAAAAAGATTGATCATGCCAAATGTTGGTGAGGATGTGGAACAACACAGATTCTCATCAGTTTTTGGTAATGCAAAATGGTACAAAATCGTCTACAGGATGGGAAAAAAATTGTAATTTTCATACAAAAATGAACATAAATTTACCATATAACCCAGCCACTCCACACCTAGTATTTACCCAAAAGATTTGAAACCTTATATCTACAAAGATATAGACATGAATATTAATAGTAGCTTTATTAATAACAAAACCTGGACACAATATCAATCAACAGGTAAATGGATAAACACATTGTGATATGTACATTTTGTGGAATATAATTCTTCAAAAATAGGAAATAAGTTACTGATAGACACGATAATATGGATGAATCTGATAGATTCTAAACAAAAAAAGCTGCCAGACACAAGGAAATACATACTTACTCCATTTATATGAAACTCTTAAGAAGATAAATCTAACCTATAGGGACAAAAAAGCAAATCTTCTTTCCCTGGATATAGACATAGGGTTGAGGATTTACTGGGAAAGGACACCAGATAACCTTGTTTGTTTGATGACTTAGCAGTAGTTACATAGTGTATATATTTATCAAAATACTTCACACTGTATCCTTACAATTGGTAAATTTTTTTCATGAAACTTATACTTAAATAAAGTTGTGAATTTTTAAATTATAAACAATTATTAAATAAATAGAGTTAAATTTGAAATATCCATAAAACCGCACAAAAAAACCCTGTGGCAACAAATTAAGAAAAATAAATAAATAAATACATGCTTGTGTATTATAAGAAGCTTGTGTTTTATAAATCTCCATATTATAAAAATAAGCAATCCTCAACAAATTAAGGAATAGATTTAATTCATTCACAATAAAATCTGAACAGAGTTTTGTTTATTGTTGGGTTTTTTTTTTTGAAAATTTGTGGGAGATTCTAAAATTTATATGAAAATTCAAATAGTCAAGAATAACTAAAGCAAATCTTGAAAGAAAAAAATAAAACTGGAAGACTCATAACACCAGCTATTCAGACATATTAAGTCAGTTTTTCAATTAAAACAGTGTATTTGGACTAAAAAAGAAGACTAATAGATCAATATAATAGGATAAAGAGTGTACATTCACAAATACTGTAATCTAATTCATGTTGGAACTAACATTACTGAGTGCAGAAAGAATTTTATACTCAACAAATGGTCCTAGGATTATTGCATACTCATATGTAGACAAAGTGAATCTTAATCTCTATTCACAGCATACACAAAATTTAATTGCATATAGATCACAACTATAAACATAAAAGGTAAAATAATTAAGCAAAGAAATAGAACATCTTATAATCTTGTAGTTTGTAATGATAAAATATAGTTTAATTAAAAAGAAAAAAGATAAATAATGTAAGAAGATATTTATAATGCAGTCATTAAAAATTCATACCCAGAATATGTAAAAAAAATGTATAAAACAATAAGGGAAATATAAAAAATTCACTAAAATTGGTAACAGAAAAAAACTTTAAAAAGTACTTCTGAAAAGAGTATATCCCAATTGCTAATGAATATAGGAAAGATCTATCAACTTCATTAGTCATTATGGAAATGCAAACTAAACCCATAATGCTTACCATTATATGCCACTAGAGTGCCACTAAAGAGAAAAAGACAGAAGATATCAAGGGTTGAAGATGTGGAGAAACTAGAACTCCCATAACAATGCTAGTGGGAGTGTAAGTGGTTATAAGCAATTTGGAGAACTGCTGCACAGTGAGCATATGAATCCTGTAGCCCAGCAATTTTACTTCTAGGTATACATTCAACAGAAATTTATTCGTATTTCACCAAAATATTTTTACCACAGTGCCATACTAATATTTTGCTATTCGAAATAATCAAAAGCTCACATATTTTAGAAGAGATAGATACTAACGTATTGACACAATATACAACTGTACATACTATGAGGAAAAAGAAGAGAATGAGAAGAATATATACCATATGATTACATTGATATTAAATTGAAACATTCAAATATAATCTAAAGTGTTAGATTATCAATAGAGTGGTTACACTTGGACATTAAGTAAAAGTTGGAAGAAGGCTACAGAGGAGGTCCAGGTGCTGGGAATATTCTTCTTTAGCTGGATGGTGTATATGGGTGTAGCTATCCAGTATGTTTAGCTGGGAAAATTCATCAATATGTACACTTATGATTTATATACTTTCCTGTGTGTAAGAAGTACTTCTATTACAAGTTTATAAACAGAAAAATTAGGGAAAAACTATAGTCCTACACAATCAAAATTCATTGTTCTCAGCCTTGGAAACCCAGCTCAAATTCTGAAATACTAATAATAGAAAAAATTCCTGCTACACATGCAGTAAATATACTTAGAATCCCTGTATGCATAAAGGCAACAAATTCTGGCATAGCACCAAGTTAAAATTTATGCTATTTAAAGTTAGAAAAACTCATTACAGTATTTTCCATAAAATTACTTTGTGTGTTCTGGCTCTGAGAATAATTGGAACAGAATGCTATTTACCATCTCATGTGTGAAATGAGGAAACTAAGTAAAATTAACTGTTCTGTAACCAATACTTTAGTTCCATTAAGATTTCATAGGGTCAAAGCAAGAAAAAGGGTAGTAGGACTTTAAGCAGGATACCAACTATATTAGTTTGCTAGAGCTTCCATATCTAAATATCACTGACTGGGTGGTTTAAGCAAAAGATATTTATTTTCTCACAGTTCTGGAGGCTAGAAGTCCCAGATCATGATGTTGGCAGGATTGATTTCTTGAGTCCTTTCTCCTTGGTTTGTAGATGGCCATCTTCTCCCTGTGTCTTCACGTGGTCTTCCCTCTGTGTGTGTCTGTGTCCTAATCCTAATTTCTTCTTTTCATAAGGACACAAATCATATTGGATTAAAGCCCACACTAATGACTTCATTTGACTTTACCTCCTTAAAGACCATATCTCCAAATACAGTCACTTTTTGAGGTACTAGGGGTTAGACTTCAACATATGAATTTTGAGGGGGCAGAATTCAGCCCATAATACCAACTAATATGAACATTGCGGCAGTACTCTATATTTTTTTATGCCTTGGAACCATTATAAAAACACCTCCCACTTCTATGCTAACAGCATCCAATTTTGCAAGGCACTAATTGTTTCTAAGCTTCTCAGTGCCTTCTAAGGACCTAGGATTTGCATAATCTAAGCCAACCATGATATGTCACTTCCCTTTCCAATTTATGTCTGTAGGCACAGGCAAGTGAGGTATTAGGGGAAGTGAATATGGGCAGCATCTTGGAAAGTTTTTCTGATTCTTAGATAGAGGCAGAATATAGGAACTAGTCTAATTCCTGGCTCAACATTCCGTTGCATGGGGATATGAAGCACTCTAAGAAAACTTAGAAGAGAATGATGGAAAACCAAGGAAATAATAGTGAAAAAGCTGACCCAAAACTCTGACAGTGATGAGCTGTTGAATTTAACCTTGGAATTTTTCTGCTCCTGGCTTCTTATTGATAAATATGATTATATTTCTACTTTGTTAAGCTAATTTGAATTGGATAATCTATTTCTTGCAGCCAAAGGCTTATTAATTAAATAAAAGGATAATATAATCTATACTTTCAGAGTATTTCCATTGCCCATTTCACAATTACCCTGTGGGAAACAAAAGAATGGAATTCTTTTCTTTTTACATAGGTACCAAGAAAGCCCAGGCACTTTACCATAGATGAAAATAAGGCATCATATCCACATTGTTTTGTATTAGTATAATTTTACATGAAAGAAAAGCTCATGCTTAGGGAAAGAAATTTGCCTATAAAATTCTTATAGTTGCCCTGTTATGTTCTTATCTTTGTCCCAGCCTACTTCCTGAAAGTCTTGGGTATCAATTTTTGACTTGTCAGCACTGACAAGAGGACTTAGGAAAGTTCCTGATCCCTGGTCTTGTCCAGTGTTATGAAACCAATAAAATTCCCTTAGATTTTCATTTTACAAACTGGTGTCAACAAATTCATTCCAACAGACATCTCTTCTGAGAAGCTAACCTCTAGGTTCAGTCTCCTACAAATGAATAAATTTGTACTTCCTTCTGGTTTAAAACTGTTCTAAAAATTCTTATCTGCCATGAATTCAACAAGTTTTTTAAGAAAACTTTTGTAAAATAATTGTAATCCATTACATTCTTTGACAAGACATGCATGAACTGGCCCTTCATTGTTTTGTCAGGTTTTTCATGCATTTAATTTATGTGAAATTATCTCCCACATAAGATGCTAAATAAAAATCATGTTATACTTCAAGAAATACCTCTAACAGCTTTCTTTTAAGATTCACAGAAGGTCTATCATAAATACCATGTTGGCCAGGCACAGTAGCTCACACCTGTAATCATAGTAATTTGAGAGGCGGGAGGATTGCTTGAGCTCAAGAGTTCGAGACCAGTCTGAGCAAGAGCAAGACCCTGTCTCTACTATAAGTAGAAAGAAATTAGCCAAACAACTAAAAGTAGAAAAAATTAGCAGGTTGCTGTGGTGGGTGCCTGTAGTCCCAGATACTTGGAAGGCAGAGGCAGGAGGATCACTTGAGCCCAGGAGTTTGAGGTTGCTGTGAGCTAGGCTGATGCCACAGCACTCTAGACCAGGCAGCAGAGTGAGACTCTGTCTCAAAAAAATAAATAAATAAAATAAATACCATGGAAATCTGGATTTTCTCTTGCTAGGTGGAGAGTTCAACTCCTTCAGTGCATCCAAATTTCTTTCCAGTGAACATTCAACTTCATACTGAAGGTGAACATCAAGCAAAAACTCCCAAGGAAAGAATGTAACCTCAGGACAAGCACTTCCTTGATGCTGAGAGCAATTCCCAGAGAGTGAAGCAGCTGCTATTCACAATAGCTGGGAGATAAGTGCTGCACTCTGGAGGGGAAATATGGATAGAGCATCATTTGTTTCTTACGGTAATTCTTTCGAACTAGGAACAACTACTAAAGGATTTGGCTTATCTTTATTCCATGGGTTAATAGGAAATATTATATCTACCACCACTAAGAGTGATCTTGGGGTGACAACTGATGATATAATTTATACCCTCTATTATTCTTTTTAAATTCTTCTCATGCTCAGCTTTTGTCTCTCCTGGTTTAAGTGGCTTGCCTGGTATGTGCACCCATATTCCTGTCCTTAAGGGATATGGTCCACAGGTTGCCATGCTCTTCTTAGGCTATAGCTGTTGCACTTATTCATCTATCTTTAAATCTAAGCATTACAGCACCAAGAGCTACCCCAGGGTATCGCCTGCATACTAACCATATTATTCTTACTTACCAACGTCTGAGGATCAGAGACAATTACTCCTGCCAACATGGTGATTCCTTTTCTCCCCTACTGATCTTTGGTACAAATGACTGAGTGGTAGTCATAGCTTTAATTTCAATAGAACTCTTACCAAATTCTCTAGCGGAAGTAATTACCATCTGGAACCAGGTCCTCTTGACACACAACACCTGAAATATTACATGGAGGGAAAGCCCACATTCCTGAAGCAGATCAATGCGGGTGAGAGTAAGTTGGGCTGCCCCTACTTACATATTACATGTTGATTCTCAGACACGTGATTTCTGTCTTCTGAGGTCACAACACTTAATTTACGGTGATTACCACATTCTGGAGGATGGAGCCCCATGCTCTCGAGAGTGTCATCTTTAAACCGATGCCTGAACAGTATTTTTAAGAGATTATTTCAGTGACCTCTCAGGCTGGCAGCTTGTGGGTGGTTGCAGTGTGTGAGAGCTTCACTGTAGATCCCATGGTCATGTGGTTACTTCCACCAGACTTACTTTGCTTTAAAATGCCCCCCCCCCCCCCCCGATCTGTAAGGAACCCTATGTCTGTGTATGGAGTACTCTGCAAGCCCTTGGAAGTTGTGCTATCCAAGGTCCTGAGAGCAGAAAAGGCAAACCTATACCCTGAATCCAGTCAGTCCTAGTCAAGATGAATCTTTGTCCCTTCTAAGGTGGAAGGTACCTCATCTAGTCAATGTGTCACCAAATTGCTGGTTGGTTTTTTGAAAGAATTGTGCCCTATTGGGGATGCAGGGTTGTTCTCTGTTGCTGGCAGTTTGAGGCACTCAGCAGTGGCAGTAGCTAAATCAGTCTCAGCGAATGTGGGCCTGTGCTGTCAGGCCCATGCCCGGGCTGTATCCTGCCACCATTCATGAGCTCATCATGCAGCAAGGGGTGGAGGTGTAATAAAGACTGGCTGCTGTCAATTAATCAAGTCATTTTGCCTACTCAATTATTTTATCACTCTTCTGTGGTGGATGCTTTCTGATAGGAGTTAACATCTAATACAAAGATCTTCACATGCTGTTCCCACTCCCATCTATCCATGTACAGGGCTCCTCCTCAAACCTCTGTGATCTTGCTCTTTTAACATTTCTCTTTCAAGGGCTATAACCAACCAGCCATGCCATTTGCCACTCATCCTGAGATCGTGTACATCCTTATTTCAGGCCATTTCTTTATTCACACAAAGTGGTTGACCAGGTGCACTGCATGGAACGATGCCAATTGAGGACTTCCCCTCATTGCTCTCTTTCAGGGACACAAGAGAATGAGGTTTAGTGTGACAGCCTTCAAGTTTTTTGATTAACACTAGCATACCAAGTCCATCTGTCTTGAAGGTAAGTCTGGGCTTCTTCCTTCTCTGTTAGCTGATCATTAAGTCCCCACCTAACATCACAGGTAGGAGCTGAGGGAGAAGCGGCCATGCAACAGTAGTGTGAGGAGGAAACGTGGGATCAGACCATCTGCTTATGCAGTTTACTGTGTCTTCTGGCTCTGCTCATACCCAGTCCCAAATACACAACCTCCAGTGCACGATAGATTGTTGCTGTGCTCCCCTAACCTGTGACATGGAGGTCTCACGGAATTGACTTTTACGATGGGCAGTTGATGTTTCATGGTCAGATACTACATCTTGAGAGGCATTTAGTAGCATACCAGAAAGACTGCCTTTTCTCTGCAGATGGGACACCCTTGCTCCAGAACGCCAAGGATTTATATTGTAACTTTCCTATTGAAGCTTACCATAAACTCTGTGTGGCACCTTTCCCCATCACAGATGCATTTAATATCATAAGTTATTATGCCAGACTGTATGGCCCAATTTGCTGAAATACATGTGATGCAGCCTGAACTTGTTATACTGTCCTTTTCTGGTCTGGGCCAGAAGTTAGCAGCTTTCTATTTCTGGTGCCATCCAGTAAATGAATCAGAACAACATTCCCTTGTGCAGAAGTGGGAATCTGGGCAGAGCTCCACAGGATTCACTTCAACTACCTCCCCCACCCAATACAGTGATGCCTTGGCACTCATAGCAATATTCACCCTAGATTTAAAAAAAAAAAAGTACCTATGCTTTTAATGCTATATTATAAAATTTCTCCTCAAAATTAAAAGCATTTGTGACAAAACCCAGGAAACAAATGGCTATATTCAGATGCAGGTGCGGAATGGACTTATAAATTACTTGTCATAATAAATGACTCACTAATACCAACAAATTCGTGGGATGGTCAGCTCAACAAAATAAATTTATCAAGTGTGGTAACAGTGTCAGGGAAAAACCCTTGTATCATTGAAACTGTGAACATTAAATCTGCAAAGTGAAGGGTTTCAGCAGACATGCTGGTAGAGTATGTACTTTTCTTGAGTGAATATTTAGCTTTCATTCTATGAATTGACTGCCATGTCTTTTATTTTGTTCCCATTTCTTTGAAAAATTAAACAACTGAGAACTCTTACATTGCCTGGGAAGCTATTTTGGTTGGTAAGAGAGGGCATTTTTCTGGGTATATATTAAAACTTTCCAGAAGGAAAACTGTCTAATTTGACTACTATTAATATTGGCTTGTGCCACATTATGTTTATTCATACCGTCTAGGCTAAAAGAAACAAACAAAAATCCAGAAAAACAAAAACAAACAAAAAAAACAAATAGCAAGAGCAGCAACAACAGCAAGTTTCAAATGCTTAGGGGCAAGTGGTGTGTGATTGAGTATCTGAAATTCTTCATCAAGTCAAGAAACTGTGAGAACAGAATGCAATCAACTGGATCATATAGTAAGTAAGAGTATATTTAGTTTCATAAGATGCTGCCAATCTGTTTTCCAGATGTACCATCTCGTATTTGTACCAGCAAGGAATGGAAGTTCCTGTTGCTCCACATCCTCTCCAGTATTTGGTGTTGTCAGTGTTCTGGATTTTGGCCATTCTCTTATGTGTGTGAAGATACCTCATTGTTTTAATATTTTCATTTTCCTGATGACATGTGATGCAGAGCATCTTTTCATGTGCTTATTTCCCATCTGTTTTCTTCTTTGGCTATGTGTCTGTTAAGGTCTTTGGCCCATTTTCTTTATTGTTGAGTTTCAGAGTATATTTGAATATTTTTGATAATAGTCCTTTATCAGATATGCCTTTTGCAATTGTTTTCTTCCGGTCCGTGGCTTATTTATTATTCTTTTGACAGTATCTTTTATAGAGCAGACATTTTAAATTTTAATAAAGTCTAGCTTATCAATTCTTTCTTTCAAAAATCATGCCTTTGGTGTTGTACCTAAAAAGCCATTGCCAAATGCAAGTTTATCTAGATGTTTTTCTATTTATCTTATAGGAGCTTTATAATTTTGCATTTTACATTTAGGTCTATAATTCATTTAAGTTAATTTGTGTGAAGGATGCAAGAACTGTGTCTAGATTCACTTTTTTTTTTTTTTTTTTTGCATGTGGAATGTCCAGT
This sequence comes from Mirza zaza, assembly GCA_008750895.1. Lineage (NCBI taxonomy): Eukaryota > Metazoa > Chordata > Mammalia > Primates > Cheirogaleidae > Mirza > Mirza zaza. Next base: position 16,680 of record VSMD01075584.1, on the reverse strand, counting down.
TCTTTCAGCACCATTTGTTGAAAAGGTCATTTTTATTCCATTGTATTGTTTTTGCCCTTTTGCCAAAGATCAATTGACTATATTCATGTGGGGACTATTTGGGGGCTTTCTATTCTGTTCCATTGACTATGTCTATTTCACTAATATCACACAGTACTAATTACTGTAGCATTATAGTAAGTCTTGAAGTTGGGTAGTGTCAGTTCTCAACTGTGTTCTTCAATATTGTGTTGGGTATTCTGAGTCTTTTGCCTTCCCCATATAAACCTCATAATTGGCTTGTTGATATCCAAAAAAAAAAATTCACTCACCGGAATTTTGCTTGGGATTGCATTGAATTTTTAGATAGTTTCCAAGAACTCAACATCTTGAAAATATTGAGTCTTCCTATAAACCAACATGAAATGCCTCTCCATTTAGTTCTTCTTTGATTTATCCAAAGTTTGCAGTTTTTCTTATATAGACTTTGTACATATTTTGTTACATTTATACCTAAGTATTTCATTTTTGGAGGTGCTTATGTAAATGGTGTTTTTTTTTTTAAATTCAAATTCCACCTGTTCCTTGCTGGTATATAGGAAAACAATTAACTTTTGTGTATTAACCTTTTGTTTTATAAGCTTGCTCTAATCACTTATTAGTTTCAGGAGGGTTTTTTTTTTTCTTTTGTCTATTCTTTCAGATTTTCTACATAGATAATTATGTCATTTACAAAGAAAGTTTAATTTTTCTTGTTTCTCAATCTGCATACATTTTATTTTTTTTCTTTGTTTTATTGTACCAAGCTAGGACTTCCATTATGATGTTAAAAGCAGTGGTGAAAGGGTTTATCTTTGTTTCTTGTCTTGTTCCTGATCTTAGCTAGAAATGTTTGAGTTTCTCACAATTGAGCATGGTGTTTCCTATAGTGTTTTTTTTGCAGATTTTTAAAAATCAAATTGAAGAAGTTGCCCTATATCCCTACTTTACTAAGAGTTTTTTTTTAAATCATAAGGGGTTGGAATTTGTCAAATGCATTTTCTGCATTTATTGATATGGTCATGTGATTTTCTTTTTCTTTAGCCTGTTGATGTGATGGGTTACCTCAATTGATTTTCAAATATTGAACCAAACTTGCATATCTGGGATAAATCCAACTTGGTTGTGGTCCATAATTCTTGTTATACATTGTTATGTTTAATAAGTTTTGGTGCTATGCACCAAACTGCGACCTAGGGAAAGTAGGAAATGGGAAGTCCCTTCAGCTCCCAGATCTGGTTGGTTTAGGATGCAGTCCCTCCAATGGGAGCTGTCAAAGTTGGGGTTTTGATGCGTGAAGAAACTCCTTCTGGGGAGAATCTGTAGACCTGGACTTATCACTGGAGCAAGCCAGGAGAAAAGAACTGGCAAGTGCCTGAGCCTCATTTAGGCTCCCAGTGGTCCAATGTTTGTCTGGTCCATTTACCTCCAGATGCAGGCTACTTTGAACACTGACCATCAAGTAACAGATAAAAAAAAAATGTGCAGGGAAATGTCTCTGAGGGAGAAACTGAGAGTTTTTCATTTTAGCCCTTTCTCTACTGTGATCTTAGGGATTGTAGCCTCTGAAAGTGCTGGTGTGCCCCTTTAAAGCCACCTCTTTGTGCTGTGATCTGGGGAGACTTGCATATGCCCAGTCCGTTCTGCTCTCAGAACTGGGTGGCACGGGATGCAGTCCCTAGTGTGGGAGCTTTAGAATTGGGGCATTTGATGCATGAACAAACTCTTTCTAGGAAAAACTTGCGGATCCGGATTTATCACTGGGTGAGCTTGGGAGAAGGATTGGGAAGTACCTGAGCTCCTGTTTAGGATCCTGAAGGTCTGTTGTTTGTCTCCCCCATTAGCTCTCCAGGGCAGGTTAGTTAGAAGCCCGTGAATTCCTTTTGGGGAGAAACATGGGACTGTGTATTTTAGCCCTTTCTCAGACTTAATCCCAAGGGGATGAAGCCCATGTAAGACATAGGCTGTCTCTGGGCTGTAGACTTCACAAGTGCTTCTCAGTCCTTCCCCTCCCTTTCGCAGTTGTGCTGCTATACACATTCCAGGGCAGATGTCTTTATTGTAGAATGTCTTTTTTTCCTTTGGGTAAGTACCCAGTAGTGGGATTGCTGGGTCAAATGGTAGTTCTACTTTCACTTCTTTAAGGTATCTCCACACTACTTTCCATAGAGGTTGTACTAGTTTGCAGTCCCACTAGCAGTGTATGACTTCCTATCTCTCCACATCCACGTCAACATTTATTGTTTTGGAACTTTTTGATAAAGCACACTGTTCTTAACAAGGTCTGCTCTCAGAAAGAAGTAATCAGAGGGTAAACTGCTAGTGTTTTATTAGAGCCTAACTGACATGAGGAAAGGAAAATACCCTACTCCAGCACCGTTTAGCCTTACACATGGAAGAAGGGAAATATTAATATTCAGCTTGAGCCCAGTAAACTATCCTGTCTCCCTTTGTATTTAACTTGGATTTCTTATACATATAGATTTCTTATATATATAGATATGTAGCACTAAAGACATATGTAAAAATAGATATGGAAGTAGATCATTTGGTCTTGCTTTTTATCCAATTATAGGATATCTGCCTTATAATTTATGTGCTTAAACTACTCATTTAATATAATCAATAATGCAAGATTAAATTTTATTATTTTGCTAGTTGTTTTGTTTTCGTTTAATATGTCCTTTGTGCCTTTTATTCATCCTTTTTCATCTGCTTTTGATTAAGTATTGCTTTGTTCCATTTTAATATCACCATCTTTTATCATTAAACATATTTTATAATTTTTAATAATTATCAAAAGTTATATTTATCTTATTTAATACCAATCTTCTTTCATGTAATACATTGCTTTACATCTACCATAAGAATCTTCAAACAATGTTTCCAATTGCTATCTTAAATCTTTTACGCCATTTTTGCCATATATTTTAAGTTTATATGTACTATAGATCTATAACACATTGTTACTATTTTTGCTTTAGACAGTCAATTATAATTTAGAGTAATTACAGTATGGAAACAAATGTCTGTTATATTTACCTTCATTTTAACCATTTCTAGTGACCTTCATTTTCTCAAGTAGATCTAAGTTTCTGTATCATATTCTTTCTGTCTGAAGAATGTCCTTTAATGTTTTTCAAAGTATAGGTGTGCTTGGAATAAATTATTTCAGCTTTGGTTTGTCTACATTAATAATACTTATTTCTCCTTTATTTTTTGAAGCTAGTTGTTCCTGGTTTTTACTTTCTTTATAACAGGGTCCCCCCACCCCCCAGCATATTGCTATTGTCACTTGATTGTCTCCTGTAATCTCTAAAGAGAACTATGGTGTATTTTTATATCTTTGCAACTGTATTCACTGTGTATCTTTTTTCCTGGCTGCCTCTAAGATTTTCTCTGTATTTCTGGTTTTCAACAGTTGAAATATAATGTGTAAGTTGTGCATATGTGTTGATGTGTGTGTGTATGTGCACATTTATTAAGCTTGGGGATCTCTTACCTTTTGGAATCTGTAGTTTGGTATTTTTCATTATTTTTGTGAACGTTATTAATGATTATATCTTTCAATATTTTTTCTGTCCTGTCTGTCACTCTTTTCCTTTCAGTATTCTAATTGTATAGATGTTACATTGTTTGATAAAGTCTCACAGCTTTGGAAGCTGTCTTCTGTTTTTCTTTCTATTTTATATTTTAGTTTAAATAACCTATATTGACTTATCTTCAAACTCATTGATTATTTATTCGGGTGTATGAGTTTATCCATTATCCCATTAAATGCATTCCTCATGTCCACTATTTTGTTTTTATCTCAGCATTTCTATTCAATGTTTTTTTTTTTTAAGTTTTCATTTTCTTGTTGAAATTCTCCATCTGTTCATTCATGCTGTCTATTTTCTTCACTAAAGGCTTTAACACAATAGTCATAATTATTTTAAATTATTTTCCTATTAGTTTCAATATCTACTTAATCTCTGAGTCTTATTCTATTGATCATTTGATCTCTTGTTATTGGTTTTCTTTTTCTCTCTCTCTTTTTTTTAGTGTTCCTCATTAGGTTTTTATTTGATTGCCCAATATAATATGTAGAAGTATTAAGACTAAAGTAAATCATATTTATGCCTGGAATTGGGCATACCTTTTTTTTTCTGCTAGGCCATTAGTGTTGCAGGTTGATTCAAATTAGAGTATGATCTAGGTTTGGATTTTGTTGTCGGAATTTTACTTTTTTATACTTTTGCTTGGTGTGGGAAGTTTATTTGTCAGAGGGTTTTTCTCAATGTTTATACCCCACCCTCAGCTTATATTCTCCCCATACTCCTGCACCTAAAATGGGGTCTCTGCCATTGCCATTGCCCTTCCAAAAGCAGTAGCGTGCCATTGCTTCATCCTCACTGCTTGTCAACTTGGTGGTGAGCATGGCAAACATTTTTCTTGAAGTAGGAATTTCTCAATATTTCTGCCTCTCCTTGAGCAATAAGATATCTCTGTTTTTTCTTCCTCCCACCAAGGGGTAGATTTTTATTTTTTCTTTGATTCATCTCCTGGACATAGTATACCTTCTCCTGTGCCTTGGCAACTTCAGAGTTTGCTGCTGCTCCCTCAACAGTCTAAGGCTTTGTTCTGTAGGAAAGAAGGGTCAGGGCGGGGAGCATCATGCTTTCTAACAGTAGCAGTCACTCTGTTCATCCAGACCTGCAGCAAGGATGGAGTCTCTCATCAGTCTACTTTCCTGTCCTTGATCATTCTTGTGAGCACACGGTGGAGGTCAATGAGGGGAGACTCCTGTTAGCAGGCACAGCTACTGTTGTGTCTCTAGCTCCCCTGCTTTCTATACTTTCTCTCTGGCTCACACTTGCCTTTTTGCATTTCTTTAAAACTTTTGGCTAACTTCCTTTTACCTGCTTGTCTTACACCAAGCACTTATTTCCCCCTTCCTCTGCTACAGGTCAATCAGTGCCCATGCCTCACCTCTTACTGGAGATAATCTTTTCTTTGGATTTGAAACAGCTTGCATGTCTGGTGACATCAGGTTTCTTATAGGGCCAAGGAAACTATAATTTTATGGTTGATCTATCTTTTAATTCTTGGCAACCGTGAGACTTCTACTAGGATATAAAAGCTCTTTTTTATATCCTAGGTACATATAAAATTCTATTGATTATCATTGTTATTTTTAATAGATTTATTGAGATTTGATTCAAATATCACAAAACTTTCCCATTTAAAGTATGCAGCTTATTTTAAGTATATTCACAAAGTTGTTCAACCGCCACCATTATCTAAATTTAGGACATTTTCTTAACTCCCAAAAGAAATTTCATGCTCATTAGCAGTCACTCTCTACTGCTCTCTCCCAGCCCTAGAAAACCACTGAACTACTTTCTGTCTCTATGGTTTTGCCAATTCTGGAGATTTTATATGCATAAAATTATATATATAATATATGGTATTTTGCATCTGGCTTCTTAGTTAGTATGTTTTTAAGCTTCATCCATGTTATACCCTGGATCTGAACTTCATTCTTTATATGAATGAATAATATTCCATTGTATGAACATATCTTATTCATCACTCAGTGCAAATTTGGATTGTTTCACTTTTTGGCTATTGTAAATAATGCTAGTATCAAAATTTGTGTGCAAGTTTTTGTGTGGACACATTTTTTTAATTTCCCTTGGGCATATAGCTAGGAGTGGAACTGCTGGGTCACATGGTAACTTTATTTATAATATTCTAAAAAACAGCCAAACTGCTTTCCAAAATGGCTTTACCATATTACTTTTTAATATACCTCAAGTACAGGTGATTAAGGACAGTATATGCTTTGGGTTCATGGCCCATAATCATCATCGGTCTACTGATCAATTAGTCTCTGCTGGACTGAAGTAAGTGAGGCTTTTGTCGGATAACCATGTAATAATCCAGGCCAGTGGTCATGACAACCTGCACTAAAAACAATAACAGTGAACATTTTGTAAATAAATAAATAATCTAGAATTAATTAATAAGAGGTATTGACAAAATAAAAACTCCATTATATCTGAGAACAAGGGAGAAAGAGAAAACAAGAGTGCTTTTTATACAGAATGCATGCACATATTTGAGAAAATTAGGCTATTGCAATAATTCACACAGTTTATTTGATAGTTTTGATTTACATAACAATCATTATATTTACTTTAATATTTCTTTAACTTATATTCTTGTTATTTAGAAATAACAAATAAGAATTCTCAGAGAATATTTCATGGCCATGTTTAGTTTGCAAACTCCACCTCCAAGCAGCTAATATAATAAAGGCAGTCTGTTGTATGAATTCCTGATTCCCTTCTCCATAAAGCCCATGATATTCTTCTGCCAGGAGAATATGGTGGCCTTGATAATCATAGTCCCTCATCATTTAACCACACCTGCCCCTCAAAAGTCTAGCTCTAAGATGTAAAAGAGTTACTTTGCTAACATCTTTGCTCTTGATATTTTGCAAATTGCCACAAGCCTCTTAACATAATTTTCATTTTTCTTAAATATAATAGTGCAGTTTAAAAAGTTATACAATTTTTTTTCTTCATAACATCTGCTACAGAAATCATTATAGCTCAAGTTTCTTCATGGCATAAATTGCCTTATTTTGATTTCAACACTTTTTATGTCATTTCTTTTCCATGTCAATATGATTAAGGCTATATTTAGAAACAGCATTTTCAGACAACCTTTGCTTGTTTAGCTTCAGTTTTTGTGAACATGTTTTTGGGCTTCAATTTCCATGCAGTTAGAATCTTTCTCTTGGCAACTTGCCTGCCTTATTCCCTACCCGCCCCCCCCCAACCTTACACACAAAATCCAGATAGATTTAACTCTTATCATGTTTTTAATTCAAAATGGCAGAACACACTTTTTATTAAAATTTTATTTCCTGTTCTTCGTACACTTGACTACAAATTACATAAACAATCTCAAAATACAGGTTAAGTAAGTTTCCTTATTCCTTTTTTTGTGTGGCTAACTTGAAGAAGCAACACAACTATTGTCATTAGCAGAAGGTTCAGGGAAATACAAATTCTCCCAGATGAGGTCCTCAAATCCAGTGGTGATAGGCCCATACAATGGAGCCATTGTGCTGAGGTGGAGCTCCCAGCAAGTATAGCCCAGCAACAGTGGTTTTGACATGTTTATGTCCATTATGTAAATGACTTAATACTATAGTAGACTCATATCTACATAAAATTTTACACCCTGTCAGCTGGGCTGCAGTTTTAAAAATGTGGCCACAAGAAAGGAGAAAGAAAACAGGAGATAATATATGTACTATATATGTACTAAACAGTATTTCCTTTTTAACCAGAAATTTTAAAAAAGTTAATTTTAACTCTCTATATATTCATTTCATTAATTTTTTTCTTTTTTGCTGGTGATTGAGGGTAGTTTTGAAAAGTTTATAAGAATCTAAAAAAAAAAATGCTCAACATCGCTAATCATTAGAGAAATGCAAATCAAAGCCACAATGAGATATCACCTAACACCAGTGAGATTGGCCTGTATCAAGAAATCTTAAAACAACAAATACTGGTGAGGTTACGGAGAGACAGGAACACTCTTACACTGCTGGTGGGACTGCAAATTAGTGCAACCTTGTGGAAAAGAATTTGGAGATATCTCAAAGAGCTAAAAATAGAAATACCATTGGACTCAGCAATAGCATTATTAGGCATCTACCCAAAAGAGCATAAGACATTCTATTATAAAGACATCTGCACCTGAATGTTTATGGAAGCACAATGCACTATTGCAAGGACTTGGAAACAACCCAAGTGCCTGTCAATTCATGAGTGGATTATTAAAATTTGGTTTATGTTTACAATGGAATATTACTTAATTCTAAGAAACAACAACAGCCAGCTAGCACTGCTTATACTATCTTGGATTGAGCTTAAGCCCATTATCCAAAGTGAGGTGACACAAAACCAGAATAATGGGCTCCACATGTACTTGCCATCAAATTGGTACTGACTGATTAATACTATGGTGCTCAAAGGGTGGTGGTGTTAGGGATTTAGGGGTTAGGGGGGTAGTCCCACATCTTAGGGATGTGGTGAACATTGTGGAGGGGAAGGGCATACCTCTAACCCTTGCTAGAGAGAGGCAAAGATATAAAATGTAACTGAAATGTTAAAAAAAAATTTATCGGGTGGGTATGGGGGGGTAGGGGATAGGTATATATATACATAGTGAGTGTGATGTGCACCGTCTGGGGGATGGTCACGCTTGAAGCTCTGACCCGAGGGGGGAGGGAAGGCAAGGGCAATGTATGTAACTTAACATTTGTACCCCCATAATATACTTAAATAAATAAATAAAGAATCTACTCAATTCTTTCCAAATATTGATGTGGAAAGAAACTACATTTATGAGTTCCAATAGGTTTTCTCGTAAGGAATTGAAAAATCATGAGAACATCAGGGACATTCTTTTGGAAAGATTTAGTAGAAACACACTAAATGACACACTTCATTTTGGTTTTGGCTCTTGGAAAGCTCCCCTGTTTCCCCTTTGAGCTTTGCAGTCAGTGTTACTTCAAGCATCAAGGTATGAGTAAAAATGCTTAATGAAAGAGCCACTGTCAGAACGTGCCTTAAAGGTTGGTCAAATACAGAGCTTCTCTATGAGATGAGAAAGGAAAGGCCAAAAGGCAGACACTTCCCTTGTCTGCTCCCCAAACATTAACTTTATTATAGCGTCACAGTATCTCAGTTCCCCAGTTTGTTCTTCCTTTTCGGTTGGGTGACTAAAGACTCCTTTGAAATCTTAAGTTTATTATCAAGAGGAAGCATGGCCCATTCTTTCATATGGGCCACGGAACAAGATCCCTTGTGCTTTAATCTTTGCTCTGATACTTACTATGGGAAAATTACTTAATCTTATTTCTAAGATAAGGGGTTAATCTACAAAAGGTCTCCTGACCTCTTAATATCCATATCCTATTCCTAAGACAGCTCCTGACACTTAGTAAGCACTCATTAAATATTAGCTATTAATGTTATTATCTAAGAGGGAGAAGGCATTCATTATCAAGCACTAACTCCTTTGATAGAAAGCACTTCTCATTTTAGCAGGATTCTCTAGGGATGGAGTAGAGAACAGAGGAGGGGAAGACCATGATATGTCTTAAGCACTAAAAGCTGTCAAGAGAATGCAGGCTTGGTTCAGATTATTCTATCTAATTATATACATATTTTATAAATAATATTTGGGAACATTTAAGTATAATGACAAATTTTATATGTCTACATACATATATTCACACATCTATAATATTTAATATATGAATCATTATAATATATAAATATTGTACTATAGATAAATATACATAAAATCATATGTATAATTTTGTATGAATATGTGCACATACATATACAATTTCCATTGTACTTAAATTCTTACTTACATGCTGAAATATTATTCATAAATATATATGTATATGTATATACCTCATTATATATATATATATAATATTTATTATTATTCTTAAAGATGGTTTCCAAAATTGTATAAATTTCAGGCCCTACCAGACATGGATCCTCTCCTGTAAAGTTGAGTAGTACATCTCAAAGTTTAATGTACCTACGAACCACTTGGGAATTTTGTTAGAGGACAGATTTTTATTCAGTAGTTTTGGGGTGGGATCCAAGATTCTAGATTTCTAACAGGCTGATAGCAATGCTGATGGTCTCTCTGGGAGCATGTTATGGGTAGGTAACAAATACCAAGAGCATTTTTTGAATACAGATAGAATCGAACACAGCACGGCGGGACCTCCCCATTCTCCATTATGTCATATCAACACCGCCAGCACGGTTATCCGGGCCCAAAATCTCTCAATACCAGGGTTATTAATGATCCTACATTTTCACTGGGTGATGAACTGTGCTGTCAGGACATATTCAACACAGCTGGGGAGTGGAAACGTGATCAGATTGTCATTTGTCTGTTTGGTGGGACTGATCCTGATGCCTTTGATGGAAGATGTATAAGCTTTCCTGCTTCCAAGTCATACCCTCTGGAGACATAATGGGGTTCAGGGAGGGGGCTCTAATGCTTCAATGGGAGACACTCCATTACCTGAACCTCAGATAATTCATAAGCCCCTTGTGATGTCAGAATCACATTATCAAACACTTACAGAATATTTGCTATTTGACACTGGGATAGACCAAGGTTTCATGAGTAGTGGCACTAATAGAAACCTTAGAGACTCTTTAATCCAACTCTCTCCATTCAAAGATATTAAATATGAATTCCAGAGGAATTAAATGACTTGTGCGCTATAACACAGCGAGTCATGAGCATAATTGTCTCCTCAGTCTAGCTCTCCGTTAACCACAATGTCCCCAGAGAATGGAGAGGAAGCTTTATGCAGGAAAAGAATGCTAACAACCCCAGGTAACCTGTAATATGCAGGTGTCTTTTTACTGAAGTATTTGCATGGTAGATATCATAAGGACAGGGGTGGCCAGGGAGAGTTTTAAGGAATATGTGGGACTGAAGCTGGAAGATCAAGGACGAATGAACTAGATGCAAATTTAGCTCTCCAGTGAGAGTCACATTAAAAGAGACTATGTTTGATTCTTATCATAGAACCCAGCAGATAGCAATCATACTGAACACTTGGTCTTTGGAGAGACCACCAAACCAGGGATGTCAGTGCCCTGAAAAACTGAGACACTGATTAACATCCCTCAGGTGTAGAAGCAGAAGGTCCAGACAAGTCCAGGCAGGTCTTAGAGATGAATCCTTTCCTGGTGACTGACATTTAGGTAACGGGAATTAAATCCCCAGGAGGATTATTAGAGTAAGTAAGACCTGGAAAACAAAGGCAGAGATTTAGGTATAAGGAAATGAGACATGCTAGAACTGGGATATGAAGAGGAAAATTAATTTCAAAGAATAAAACAATGTTAGGGGTGTTGACACTTGGGCACATGGTCAGAGCAAGGCCAAGGACATGGCTGATATAGCACCTAATACAGCCTTAGGATTTGAGAATGTTCCTTGACCAGGAACAGGATTATCTACAGGAAGAGAGAGGTGAGTAAACTGACCACTATTTGGATTGCTTAGGCAAAGGAATCTAGGAGTGAAACATTTCGCTGTCAACAGTGACAAGCTTCCCTTTCTAAGCGTCATCAGCTTTGCTAGGGTGCAATAGTGTACCCTACAGAGAAAGGCATAATGACGGTAAAACAAGGAGCTAGAGCTGTGACTTCTGGAGCCACACAATTATGTCATTGTGCTGCTCCATGAGCACAGGGCTGATGTGTATGGCCTGAGAATGGATCATGGGGATTGGAGTCTGGGTTGCAGCTTGGAGTCTGACACTGATTTATTGTGTGAACTAAGTCAAAGCACTTTTTAAACTTTCCCTGAGCCAAATTTATCCACCTGTAAAATGGAGCAGGGAGCCTCTTGCTTTGCCAATATCAAAATTTTTTTAGGGTATAGTCTTTTATATTTTTATTTCAAAATAATTTCAGGCTTTCAAAAAGTTACAAAAATAGTGCAATCACCAATATACACTGTCTACCTTTCAACTACAATCCCCAAATATTAACTTGTTTTTTTTTTAAATGACATTTTCTTTATCATTCTGTATATATGTGTAACATTTTCAGAACCAGTTGAAAGTGGGTTATAGAAGTGATTCCCTCTTAGCCCTAAAGACTTCTGTGTGCATTTCCTAAAAGCAAGAACATTCTCTTATATGTACACGCAAACAATTATAAAAATCAGGAAAGTAATTTTGAAACTATATTACCTAATCTAAATTCCCCGGATTGTGCCAATAGTTCCAAAATGCCCCTCAGAGAAATTTGTTTTCTGTGGGGATGGGAAGGTCTGATGTCAGATCCAATCCAGGATCTCATGTTGTATTTAGCTGTCGTATGTTTTAAATCTCTTTTAATCTAGAATAGTTCCTCAGTCTTTATCTTTCATCTCCTTAACATTTTCTGAAGAGTATAAACCAGTTGTTTTGTAGAATCTCTCTCAATAGGGTTTTTGATGTTTCCTCATGGGTTAATTCAGGGTGTTTATTTTCTGACAGGAATAACACTGACTTCATCTTTGTTGTCAGAATCAAAAGCAGCGATGTGTACAAATGTGCTGTGGTAAAATGTAAAGTTCTATTGCACCTATGGTCAAGGAGTAAATCCTCAACCCTCCTTTCTGCTCTTATCCTCCGGAATACGTGGCATTCCTGCTGGAAAGTAGCACAGGGAGACAAATGCCTTATCTAGGTACAGTAATGAAACTGGAGGATGTAAGTCAATCTGACATCATTTTAGCTATGAGAGAAACTTTAAAACACTGGCATCACAATAACCCAGGGCATTCCTAGCCTCCTCTGGAGCTCTCCCTCTCTCTTCTCTCTCTTTTTGTCCCCACACAGGCATTCTCCTTATAAAATCTTTACACATTTTAATTCCATCTTGGTGTTTGAGGACCTAGGCGAATACAGGGAACTACTGCTTTACGGGACACTGTGGGAAGAATGATGAGAAAATAAAATTGGTCTCTAACTGAAGCACAGAGCACATTACAAAAAATAGGCAAGTTGTCTGACAACGTCTAGTGAATGTCTCTCCCTGCACCAAAACATTGTTTTTGGTGGAGTAAACAGTCAAATGCCCCAAACCATTTGCATTCCAGAGACAGCAGAGAGTGTCAGCTGCCTCCTAGGGTGAAAAGCCAATTGAGTCAGAGAGAGGGAGGCAGAACAGTGGCCTTAGGAAGGGTAAGGAGAATGGGAGATACATAATGTAGACACAGTAATTTACCATAATAATAAGTGTCCCTTTAAGCAAGAAGAGTAGAGTTTATTGGTTTTATATTAGTTGATAGTAAGAACAATGATTAAGAACGAGAGGAAAACAACCACTTCCCCGAAGGAGATTCTAAATGGGGCTTCTAACATTTCCAGCTCTTAAATGAGGATGGGTAATGATCCCTCATATTTCATTCTTATCATGCCATGCAAACAACCAGGAGACCAGCCTGCCTGGGGTTGTAGCCAGTCATGTCAGTTTTCTGCGGCAAAGACCATACGTGATGTGTGAAAGGCACATCAACCTTTCAGAAGTGGAAGAGTCAACGTTCCCCAGGGCTTCCTGTTGGGTTGAATCATCAGTAAGGCTTGCAAGGCAAGTGCTAGTCTAAGAATCACCCACAGTCTGACAGTCTGACTTGTACAGCCTCAGGGGACAGCTCGGCAGCCTCTGTGGGGAGTCAAAAGTGCCTCAGGCAATCTTCAAAGTACTGAATGATCAAGATGGGAACCCGGGGGTGAAAAAGAGAAAGCGTTTAACTTATGTCTGCATTTATTGCAAACAAAAGGATGGCAAGATTGGTTATGAGGACCTCAAGGAAACATCCTCATTGGTCTAATTTAAAACTACACCAGCTGGGCAGATACATCATTATGTAAACCACATCACAGCTATTAGAATATTTTAAGGAAATAAGGAAAAACTAAGTATGTTTCTATTCACGAAATGTTTCCATCACACACACACACTCACACACATAAATACACACACACACACAGACACACAAACACCAATGCTGTATTTGCTATAATTAGTTTTGTTCTCTACAGAAAGGTTCATTTATTGGGGATGCCATTAAACAAGTGAAATACAAATTAAAAGTGACATTGATATGATCATAATCGCTCCTTCCTGGCTGCCAGAGATATTTTCTGAGAGGAGCCTGCATTTCTACAGATGGCATGAAAAAAAAAAAAAAATGAGGCCTGCAGAACACACCATTATTCCTGTGAGGCCCTCAGTTCATTAGTTGAAGCAGCCAAGTCTTCACGAGCCGCAACTGATCAGCAAATGGGAAATGAGCAAGAGTGTAAATTCCCAGCAAACCAAATCATTAACATTTGCTGCCTGCATCCTGGAAACACAGTAAATCAAATGTGTCATCATTTATCAAGACAAAATATCATTACTAATTGGGATTAATTTGCTGCTGTGGGATTGCTGACCTTTGCTGAAAGAAAATAAAACTGCTCGTTAGCTGTCTTCATTTAATTTTCCTTGAAGGAGGGAGAGGGGAAGAGGCAGTCTGGCTCAGGGAGGAGGGAGAGAAGGTGGGATGGGGACGTTCTTATCTTCCAAATAGCTACGCATTCCAAAGTGGCAAAGCGGTGAGAGGACCCCTTCATATGCTGGTGCCAATCCCTGATTCAGGACTTGTGATGTGTGTCCAGAGATAACAATGCCTCTGGTTGTCATTGTCTGTGGTGCTGCACTGTCTTGGGAAAGAATAATTAGAATCATTGTCAGGGTGAAGTTATATATGGTTTCATTTATGAATACGAAAAGGCAAACACAGTTGCAAGAAAGCACCCTAGGATTTCTCTGTCTACACTAGTATTTAAGGGGCTGCAAAGGGAATAACACACATGTCTGAGCACCCCCCCAGTGATTCCGCATCTGGCTGGAGTCTACACGGAACCATTGCCTCAATAATTTGGGGTATGATTCTTCCCTTTCTTTCCATAGCTACCGAGGCTTCTTCAGGGCAGATGGATGTGTGTACCCAGTAGATGGCTGCAAATGCCTGAGTCAGGGCCCTTGTCTCTAGACCAAGGGGAAGCTATGGATTGTGACAATTCGACAGTGGATTCAAATCAACACATTAAAGCCACTGCCATTTAGATTTTTTAAAAAACATTTCATTAACATATGATTTATCTTGATTACTTAGTTCTTTGGTGCCCACTTAAATTTTGCTCCTGAGGCAAGTGCCTCCCTCACGTCACTGGAGCAGTGCCAGGCTTTGTTTGGGGTTAAATGACTCACTCGTCACGGCAACTAAAGAGAAAACTGAAGATCAGTAACCTTCCAGGGGAAGAAACCTGGCAAACATCGGAGTCAGGATTCAACCCAGAGCATCAATGCCTGGCACCAGCATCCACGCTCTTAATACTGCTACTCTACTCAGCCGCTATAGGTGGATCAGAGAGGGTTAAAAAAGGGGACCATGCCACCAAGCAGTGTATGATGTTTGGGGAAGTTTAGACACCCACATATTCACACACGAACACACATACACATGCACACACACACAAACACACACCTAAAACAGTAAGGCGCCAGGCAATAACTGGCTAAATGCGAGAAGGTGTGAGTGCGCCAATCTATGACACTGGGGAATTGAAGGTGCATGAATGAAACCCTAAATGCTATATTTAAGAGTTCTGTTGTGCACTGCATGGCCACATCTGCAAGTCAGTGCTAGCTACTTGCTAAGAGACATGAAACACAGAGTTCTGGCCCAAAGCAGAAAAGGGGGGTAGGCCAAGTGTGCTGTTGAAGGCCTGGAGAAATCCTCAGTCTCTGGTCAGACCATTCTGGGTGTTTGCCAATCTCCCATTCACAAGTGCCTTACATATTTTCCTTTCAACACGAGGTAATATTTGCAGTGGTAGGAAGCATATTAATGTTTGTGCTTAAGTGCTTTAAAACAATTTTCTCCTCTTAATTAGGGAAAACATTGTTCCTAATATCTTTGCACCATGGGTGTGCTTAGAAAACTTTTTGTGAACCTTTCTAAAAGATGTGTGAGATGGCACATTGAGGCTGGGTGTGAGAAGGGAGGCAGAGGTGCCAAACTAGGCCAGTTTCCCTAAGTTATGATTTGAATGAATTATAACTTTGTTGAAATGTGTGCTATTTCATAATTCAGTGTAATGGAGAGACCCCCCAATACATGAGCTATGAAAACCCCTGAAGGAAATATTGGGGCGCAAGGCTCCTCTGAAGGAGAAGGCACTGGCTGATTACAACGGTGAGAACCCGCAAAGAAGTGGGGGCAAGGACAGATTCAGGATTCCCACAGCCCTGACCAAAATAATATACCTGAAAGCCATGTCCAAGGGCCACTGACTTCAGGAAACTGAATTGATGACTCTGTAATGCTTTCTAAAATATATGTTTCTCTACCTGCATTTTCTTTCAGCTCAAGAGATTCTCAATAATTCATATTCACTCGAATCCATGCAGGTCACCTGGTTTTAACCACATCACTTTGGTCTTGTCACTGATCACTCTTGGTGTTTTTATCTTGCTTTGAACCCATTATGGGACAGCTAAGGATCTCAGGATTTTGATTTGCTGGTACCCAGATTTGACAGCCTCGAATCACCTTATAAGGGTTAATGAATTCCTATTCGTACACAAACTTTAAAAAAATCTCCACAGCCAAAGAAACAGTCATGAGAGTAAACAGACAACCTACAGAGTGGGAGAAAATTTTTGCATCCTACGCATCCGATAAGGGGTTGATAACTAGAATATACTTAGAACTCTCGAAAATCAGCAAGAAAAAATCAAATAACCCTATTAAAAAGTGGGCAAAGGACTTGAACAGAAACTTTTCTAAAGAAGACAGAAGAATGGCCAACAAACATATGAAAAAATGCTCACCATCTCTAATCATCAGAGAAATGAAAATCAAAACCACAATGAGATATCACTTAACTCCAGTGAGAATGGCCTTTATCAAAAAGACCCCAAACAACAAATGCTGGCGTGGATGCGGAGAGAGAGGAACACTCCTACACTGCTGGTGGGACTGCAAACTAGTTCAACCTCT
>VSMD01075582.1:0-10487 GCA_008750895.1 Mirza zaza | reverse complement strand
TGTTTTTTTTTTTTGCATGGAACATAATTTTTACTTGAAACAAGTGACAGACTAACCATGGTTATTGAGATTGGAGTCTCTGGTAGATACTTTCTTGAAAACGAACAAAGTGAGCCTGTCACTTTAAGAAAAACAATAGACAAGTTTGTTGACAATGATAAAATTTGAAGTTTCAAATAAAAATCAGAAGGTTAGAAAACTTGTATTCACCACTGCAAGCTTGGCAGATTCTCAATTCTAGAAGACTTTTCTGATGAGTTCGGTGATGATGCTCATGAATGTCATTTTTAAAATATCATGTAATCAAATATGCCAAGCTTTGGAGGATTTTAATAACTCTGTAGACCAATATTTTCCAAATGACCAGTGTGCATGATATTACAGAATCACCCACTGGCGGAAGATCCATTTAAAGTGCCTGGCAGACCAGGGGTTTGATGTTAACAGAGTATGAAAAGTTCACTGATAGGATTTCAGACCTCACACGGCCACTCGCCTTTCTTTAAGAAACCGCCACTTGTTGAGTTTTAGTGTAGTATCAAAATAGAACAGCCACAATTATCTGGAAAAGTTTATTAAACTACTCATCCCTTCTCCAACTGCATAGCTGCATGACATCGATTTTTCTTCGTCAATCGAAACCTATTGCGACAGACTGAAGTCAGAAACAATGTAAAAGTCAAGCTGCCTTCTGTTACGCCATACATGAATGAGATTTGCAAACATGTGAAACAATGTTACTCTTCTCACTGATTTTTGTTGTTTGTTTTGGAACACAATGTTTTTCATTTTTAAAAAAATGTTATTTAGGTTGTAAGTTTATTTCTTCAAATTAATAAAAATTCTAAAACTTGCTCAGTGACTATCAACTACCGATCTGTATCTATTGATAGAATATATTCTATATTGATATCTAGACTATCAATAGATACCACCTGCATAGACAAAAGTTCTTGGGGATGTTGGGAATTTTTAAGATTGTATAGGGGTTCTGAGGCCAAAAAGTTTGAGAATCACTGCTCTGTGTGTACTTCCTGAAATTCCCCGACAAACTGAATGCCGTCAGGAAATAGCCCCCGAGAGAGCTGGGATAATTTGATTTTAATAATTTAGATGCGTGATCTGAAGGCCGGCCTTCGAGCTGCTAGGGAGAAGGCCTCCCGCAGAACTGCCCTTGCTCTAAGGATTTCCATTTCCAGTGTGCTTCGCAGCCACGCTAAAATTATTTGCAGAGAGTTTTAGAATTGTAAGAAGGGATAAGCCAAAATTTGCCTGTTATTCAGACTGGGACAAAACAGAGGTAGGAAACTGAGACCCTGCGGAGGGGCCGAGCCCAGGCGCCCCCACCGTGCCGTGGGGCAAGAGGGACCCCGAGGTGTCCGGGCCCCCCAGGGGCCGCCACCCACCGCAGCTGGGCACAAGCCCAGCCTTTCCCATGACACATCCACGGCTCGGCCTGTGGTCTCGGCTGGGAGCGCCGTGGGAATGGCTCGCAGTGTCCTGGCCCGCGCTCACTTCCGTCACCACCGAAACCAGGAATTATCCAAGTGGGTGGAAAGAGAAAATGAGAGCAATTTGAGAAAGAGAAATGGGAGACAAACAATGGCCCGCCACCCTCCTCTCCGGAGAGCTGTGTGGCCGGCAGAGGACAGGGCCGGTGCCCAGGCCCTCGTGCGGGGATGATTTAAAGTGGCAGGCGGGGCGCCCTCGGCACAGCCTGAGAGACTCCAGGCCCCCCGGCCCCGCCAGTGACGGCCCATGCTCAATTTCCCACACACAGCCCTGAAAAACGACTCCCCACACCCGACCGCAAGGGGCTTTTTATCTCAGCTGTCAGCCTGAAATACATTCAGGACTCCAAGCAATTATGGAAACATTTGGGTCTCCTGAACTCCTCTCTGCTGGGGTCCGCTCCCAAATAAAATGAAATGAAGCTTAGTTCTTTGGGGATTAATATAAACAGAGATCATGAAGGCGTCCACCGGCCGCGGCGGGCGGGGGGACAGGCATCACCAGGCCATCAAGGCACCGCGGCCCCCCACGCCCGACACGAGAGCATCGCGCACGGCCGCCGCCGCCGAGCAGGGGCTCTCGAGGAGGGGCCTGGCCATGAATACGGTTAATTCTTTTAATTAGAGCCCAGGAAAATGTTGTTTCGGCTCCCCCTGCCCCGGCCCGTCAGCCGACATCTCAAAGGTCTCCAATAGCATCAAATGCAAATGTCCTTTTTTTCAAATGAGGTGGTCGGAGGGTCTGGAGGGAAGGAGGGATTTCTGAAGTATGCGCTAAGTCAACAGCCCCGTGAGCAGCGGGACAGTAAAGTTTCACAGCCAGGCTTTGATCTGGATTTCAGAAAAATGAAGCCATAAATGTAGAATGTTTTATGAACCCAAAAATAAGAAACTCTTTGTCTTTTATCTAAAATGTCCACTCAGGAAAAAAAAAAATCAGAGAAATAGCTAAACGTCAGGCTCATTATGTTTTATTTGTGGCGGCGTAAGAAGAGAGCACGAAAATATTTACCGAGGTTTATTTTAACTCTAAATAAACTTAACATCCCTTTATATATATATATATATATATATATGTATTTCGAATAGGTTCCAATGGACAAATCCATCAACCTGGATATGCAGAGATGAAGGCATTTTCTTGCTGGAACTGAAATTTCCTCTCCGAGGCTGCCGTGACCTCGATGAAGGTTTCCCTGTGTCCCGGGCCCCACAGGTGAAGCACCTCCCCCCTCCCCGATACCTGCCAGCAACGATTCCCACGGAAGGTTCTGGGCTTCAGTTGCCTCCTCTACAAACTGAGAGGCTTGGACAGAACTGACGCTCACTTCTGTCTGGAGTTCCTGTGCTCTTAGATCTCTTCTTTTTAAAGACAGGGTGGGAAGAGCGAGAACCTTTTAAACTAAGTGCCTCGTCCAGGCTGTTGTCCCAAAAGAAGAGGAGAAACCCCCCTGCCCACCATTGAGGGTCCTGACCCCCGCCCCCAGCCCACCTCCCCCAAGGAGGGTCCTTCCTGCTCCCCTGAGCCCCTGGATGGGGAGTGGCCTCTCGACTGCCAGGGTGTGAGCTTGCTGTCCCCAAAAGCGTGGCCACTCGTAGGCAAGTGTTGAGTGTAGCATGGGGGGCTCCAGCCCGGAAACCCCGTAAGCTGACAAAGCGCCACACACGGTCTGCTTTCCCTCCCCATGGAGCCGCATTCCTGGAAAATGACACGATGCCAAGAGGCTTTTAATATTAATAGAAACGACCCTGTTCGCCACCCCGGCGGCCCTGGGAAGTAGACAGGGCCATCAGAAAAGCCTCGCTTTGCAAAGGAGGAAACTGAGGCCAGAAGCTGCCCGGGGCTTTGGCCAAGCCGTTTCCCACGGGGTCTCTGGATCCCTGAGCCCATTTCAGATCTTCGGTGCGTTCATTGCCTTCTTTCCCTCAAAATAGCTGTGGCCGCCCTCATGTCCGGTAAAGCACTTGCTCTTTAAACAGTCCTGCATGCTCTGTGTTAGGTGTTTCTGCTATTCTGGCAAATAACGGTGGTGACTTTTTAAAGGATTTCTCTGTCTTAGCCTCATCTCCTCTCGGCATCACGTGAATGGGTCGGGAGCTGGGCGGGACAGCTTTGCTGTTGCTCTTTTAAGTTAAATATTGACGCCGAAAGGAGCCGTCGCTGAGAAGCCTTGGCAGTCACTGCTCTCTGCAGGGCAGGGACGTTTTTGCTGGGAAGATGCTTCCATTTCTAACTCTGCAGTTTCACCAGGATCATCTCGATTACTTGTTAGTTACCCCGCAGATTTTCAAGGGGCTGACAACCTGACAGTGATGATGGATGACATGTGGTGACAGGTGACGTCACAACCCCAGTGCCCGGCAGATGCCACCTCGGCACCTTATGTGTGCCACCTCTCGTACCCTCCGTGACCCTAGGACCTGTTTTCATACTTGCCACGTAGTAAATGCTCAAAAAGTACCACGTTTCCCTGAAAACAAGACAGGGTCTTATATTTATTCTTCCTCAAGAAGACACCCTAGGGCTTATTTTCAGGGGATGTGTTATTTTTTTTAAGTACAGTACAACAATCTACATTTATTCAAATAGAGTTAAGTCGTCTTCTTCTGGAACATCATCATAACTCTCCAAACTCTGAATTCCATCCTGAATTTCTTGCAACTCTATTTCCTCTAGAACGCTTGGCCCCAGTCTCTCACGTTGAGAACTAGAGCTCTCACGGGGCAGATGAGAAGGGCTGCTCGTCGTCTTTCCCGCTCCATGACGAAATGCATGGGTTGTGCAGACACGCTGCATAGCCACGCCCATCACTAGGTCTCATTTTCGGGGTAGGGCTTCTATTGCGCACATGCTTAGAAACCCTGCTAGGGCTTATTTTATGGGTAGGGCTTATTTCAGGGAAACATGGTACCCGTGCGGTCGCTTTTCGCTGGAGCTCCACCCTCGCTGAACAGGTGCTGCTGCACCCTTTCATAGGTGGGCAAACTGAGGAGGGAGAGTTTGCAGCACTTCCTCTGGCTCTCACCCCTGGTGCAGACAGCAGAGCTGAGAGAGCAAGGGCAGTGGCACAGGACAGGGGCTGGTGACAATGGCGTGTCACCCCCAACCCCCCGCTCCAGGCAGCCAGTCCCCATGCCATTCTAGGAGGTGGGCTCCAGCCCAGCAGAAGAGAGTCTCTGGCGCAAATGGCCCACAGGAAGAGATGCGGATGGAGAGACCCTCACAGAGAGAGGGGGCAGTTACGGGACCAGCGTGGGACAAGGGAGAGGAGCGAGAAGCTGACAAGAGCCAAAGGACCAGGGAGGAGGCGAGGCCGCAGAGGAAGCCGGGCCAGGGCTGCAGGCCTGGGGGAGCAGGACCGGTGGTGGTAGGTGGCCAGACAGGGAGAGAGCAGGAAACAGCCCAGCCTCCCTCTCCTCCCACCCTCGGCTCTCCTGCTGGGCCTGCCCTTGGCTGAACCCCCGGGGCGGACGGGAGAGGAACCCAGCAGTGAAATGGAGGGTCCGGCCAGGGTTTCCTGCCACCCCTGGAAGACGCCGTTGCCCGCCTGGATCCAAGACAGGATGTCAGAGCCCATTGCTTGACCTTGTCATCGCAATGACCTTGAAAAAGCAAAACAAGGCCCTCCTGCCTCTAACATCTTCGACGTCCCTGTCCCATCAAACCAGCAAGGACCCTGGAAACGTCTCTCCCGCAGAGGAGCCCGGCAGACTCGCTGAGATCCCCGGTCTCTGGAACCACTGTCACCAACAAGACAGACAGAGGAAGTGGTTTCCAGGGTGCGGAGACCACACGGAGTCCCTGCGGCTGACTCCCGCCGGCGCACACGGCATCCTCCGGTTTCCTGGCCTGCCTTCGGCTGGGCCTGGGAAGGGAGACCAGGAACCTGGCTGGGATTTAGCAGGTGACTGGAGTCAGGAACGTGCCCCGGAGCACTGCTGCTCGGAAGACAACAAGAAGGGGTCCTTGCTCTAGTTTTGCCCCGAGGGTGCGGGGAACGCTGGGGGAAACCGTGTGGCTTCCCGTGCGTGGGTGTCACTGGGTCCCGCATTATGAAAATCACCATCTACCACTAAGCACAGCTGGCAGGGACTCCCCATCTTCTGACAGAGGCAGTTGTTTCCTGGTCACTGGAGGTTTCGGGGCCCAGAGGACGAGCACGTTCTTTGGGAGGAGGGACGTTATGAGCTCCAACGTCTTTCCATCCTTGTCTTACATGCAGAGCCATCCACAGCGGCAAAGGGGAGGGGACAGAGGCTCACGCACGTTCAAGAAGATTGCCTAAGACGTTATAACTCATAAGTCCTGAGATTCAAGTCTGACGACAAACGACATGCTCTTTCTACAAAGATCAGTTCCAGAAGCTTCCATGTATACAGTGCTGCCCATGGAAGGGCCCTGGGCAGCCGGTTATTCCCATGTTGCATCTCATGGAATCCCCACCACCCCCCATGAAGTGGGGGCGACCAGTGAGCCCACTTTGCCAATGAGGGGACCAAAGCACATGGAGACCTGGTGACCTTCAGCCATGACCAGCCTCGAGGGCGCAGTTGTCACTGAAGGCATGTGGGAGCTGTGATCACAGGTTTGACTTGCAGGTGAGCCAGTGGTCAGGGCCGGCCGATGTGTTCTGAGCCAACTTTCAAGTCACATTGCGAAGCCGCTACGGACACAGTCCCAGCCACGAGAAGCTCAGCAGAGCGCAGGTCTCCCAGGTGGCCACCAACGATTCCCTTTCCTCTCTGAGTGCACGTGGTGGGCCTCCCGCCCCCTCCCTGGAACCTGGGTTGGTGCTAGGACGTGACGAATGGAGTGTGGCACAGGTGATGTTCCAGGACGTCCGAGCTCAAATCCAAGAAGATTAGCAGCTTGGACTTGTGCACAGGGCAGGGTTAGATCAGGTGGTCTTTAAGCTCTGACAGTTTAGGATATCCTTTTCCTGCTCCTACCTTGAGTCTTCTCTCTCTGGTCCCAAGCCATTCAGCTGTAAGTTTAAGCAAAAGAGCTGGAATAGTAACGGAGTGTTGCTGTTCTTGCCGCGCGTGCATTGTGCAGTACAAAATAAGCTACTAAATGACATTTTGATGTTTCAACATCATCAAGGTAAGGCCTGGTTTGTGAACTTCGTTTGCGAATATGGAATCACTGAGGGTAAAAAAAACTGGAATATTAAGCAAAACGGAACAAGAAATCCTTGCTTATCAGGCAACTGTGTCGTGGGGGCCCATTTCTAGCACCCAAACCAAACCACAGATGCGGTTTTAAAAGGTAGAAACGGGGGCAGAGTGCTTTGGAAGCAGCGTGACCGTGTATTAAACACGCTTCCTCTCTCACCCCTTCCCACCCATCTCCAAGGTCACCAGCAGAGCCAGTCGAAAGGCAGCCGAGCAAAGAGCCATCCGAAACAACACATTAGTGAGACAAAAGGCAACGGCTTTGGTTTCCGCGCCATATCGTTATACCTTGAAATCGAGCTCTTAACATGCTGCGCTTGAAACGTACAGCTTTTAGCTAATTAGAAGGCTAGAAAATTCAACGTAATGAATTCAAGACTTGTTTATGCTAACCTGCCAAGGCGTTTGGCAATGAAGAAGTGTGATTTGGTGACCATCTGATTGCGGGCCGTGTGGAATTCCATATGCAGGGAGGCTGGGCTGGATTGAGTTTTCATTGAACTGTTGTCTAGAATGTGAACTAATTTCCGACTACCTCATACGGACTTCTAAGCAGGGTTGACAAAGGATTTATCATAATTATTGCTCAGGCCAGGGCTGTGATTATGAGCGATACATGTGTGAATTGTGTTTATAAAGTTTCCGAGTCACAATTAAAACATGGTATAATTTCCCCCCTTGCCTTAAAACTTCCTTTCCCCCCCCCCCTCAAATTAATACCTGCCAGCGATTTCCTTCGGACAGAACAGACCCCCAGCTCATTACCCACACAAGTTCTCAAGAAGCTTTTGATCTGCTATTTTTTTCAAACCCGTCCCCTGAGAAAGTCATTCAGCTATCACTACTTTACATAACCCTTCTTTTCCAAGCCACAAACTGAAAGTAATTTTCAAATGCCATTCAATGCTCCATTCTTCTCCTTGTTGTGTGCCAAGCAATGTTAAAATCATAGAGTATACTGAGCATATGTCTCCAGAAAAGAAATAAAATGGGTTTCAGGGGGTGGGCGGAAGGAAGAAAAGAGGAGAATGTGTTGAGAGTTGGGATAGAAATATCACACACACACACACAAAATGTGCGCCCTGTTTGTTGGACATAAGTTCTACACGCATCTACTAGAGCAAACTTGGTGATTGCATCACTCAAAACGTCCATATTTGTGCTATTTTCGTCCATGTGAGCTATCGTTGTTATAAAGGTGTGTTAAAATCTCTAACTTGTGAAGACTTGATTTATCTATTTCTTCCCAAAATGCTGTCTACTGTGGATTTATTGATAGAACCATGATAGAATCACAGACATTTTAGGCAACAGATAACTTTTAAAAAGTCATAAAATATATAAGAAAAGCAAGACCCAGGAAGAGGAAGTGGCATTCTTAGGGTCAAGTGGCAAAGTGGTGGCCCCAGCACACCTGCGGGTTTCCCTGCTCTGTTCCGCCCCCTGGGCTCCCACGGCCACATCTGATTGGTCCACGTCCTGCCCTCAGACCAAGCACAGCCAGCTCATTGGCTTCCCAGTGACCAATGGCGTGACTCAACACAGGCAGGTCCAGTAGACCAATCAGAAGTCTTCTCCCAGGAATCTGCACTGCAACACGCCCCTGCCGGCTCCTCCCTGGCCCACGTGGTCTACCTGGGCCTGTACGGCATTTGCTGAGCGTAGGGTTGCCTGATCAGTGTAGATTTTCATGGTAGGCCCCCATGGAAGCTGAAGCTCCAAGGAAGCAGAAGCCATCGGGCCAAGAAAAGGTGCACAGGATGGCGGACAGCAGGACAGCAGACACACAGAGTCACCCCGGCCACAGAGAGATCCCAAGCATGGAGGCTCTGGCTTCTCCACACAGCCCCCACGGGGAGCCCTTCCCAAGACCGGCTCCCAGCAGGACCCACCTCCTACACCAACCAACAAAACCTACTGGAAGACCAGTGGCAGAGACCCCCAACCTGTGGCCTGGGTGCAAGTTCCAGTCCCAGCTGTGTGGCGCTGGACCAGTCACTTAACCTCTCTGAGCTTTGATTTCCTTATCTGCAAAACAGAGACATCAATAGTGCCAAATACATGGGTCGCTCTGCGGATTGAGCAAGAAAGCCCTTTTCATCACACCTGGCGCTTAATAAATGTGCCGTGGAGTATTAGCCATTTGGTTGCTTTCTCTTTATTGCATTTGGCCAGGAGTAAGAAGAAAGAGGGGACTGAATGGCCCAGTGGTTTCACACGTGAATTTCTGAACCAGCCGGGTTCAAGGCATGGCTTTGCGACTGACGGGCTGTGACCCCGTCGGCAAGTTAGCCTCTGTGTGCCTCAGTTTCCCAGTGCACCGAGTGGGGATGACAGTAGTATCCAGCTCGCGGGGCTGTTGTTAAAATTAGTTAGTATTTGTGCCATGCTGAACCCAGCTGGCCAAGGCCAGGGCTCAGGACAGCCTTGCCGGCGGGCTGACGCAGCATCTTCCCCAGGACTCAGGGAGTGATGCTCTTCTCCTGGGCCTTGGCCGTGACTGTCAGAGAGGGGACCTGCCATCCGTCACACCTGTCATCAAAGATGCAGGCTCTAGGAGCCGCCGGGTGCCCGGCACAAGAACGTCTTGCTGAGCGAGCGGCTCTGTCTTCATTCACGGGACGCCTGAACCGGCCTTGTCTGAGCCCGTGAGCTCAGACATGGCGAGGCCCCGTTGCTGGGGACTCCCTGCAGCGAGACAAGTCTGACCTACCCTCCCCGAGGTCCTGCCGTCTGGGCTAATCCTGAGAACAGAGAGGACAGCATGTGACCCTCTGGGACCTCAGCCGGGAGCATCCGCCCCGGCCCTTCAGCACGGTCCCTGCGTCCACCGGAAGACGGAGAAAGCAGACGTCGGGAAGGACTAGGGTTGACATGGTGGCTGGTGCTACCCTCACGGTTAAATGGCCAGGAAGATTGCATCCGCCGTGGCCCGCTCCTTTCTGAGGGGGCTTGGGAAGAGTCTGGGGGAACCACAAGGATAAGACAGAGTTAAAGGGGGCGGAGATTTCACCTGGGCGGAGACGGCCCAGGTGTCCTGGCAGGTCACCGGCAGACAGTGACCACACACGCCAGTGGCCTTGTGCATTTCCTGGGATGAAGCCGTCCTCTGACCACAGGCTTGTGCTCAGCCCATGCAGGTGGCCAAGTCGCCAGTGCCTGCAGGGACAGCCCCAGCCGCTGGGGCAGGGGTTGGTGGATGCATCCCTGGCCCCGGCCCCTCTGCATGACGATTCTGAGTGGTCTTCTGCCCTGTCTCACACAGCGTCCCCATGGAGACTGGCTTCAGCTGCCCACAGGGTAAAACGCTCATGAACGCATCCTTCGTCACCTGTCCCTTCCTGGTCTTGCACCCCTGCCCCTCCCTCCCAATAAGCCCCCTGCACCGAGTGCCCAGCTCAGGCTCTGCAGCTGGGGACGCCCCGACTAAGACGGAGGCTGTACTGCTTAGCCTTCGACAGCCTGGGCTGTGCAACAAGAGGCTGGACGCGAGTGTCCCCCTGGCTTCCTAGTAGCGAGTCCCTTCACTGCGCAGTCCCCCATTTCTTCATCTGTGACATGGTCACGGTAAGGGGCCCACCTTCCTGGTGGTGTGCTTGGGATCGACTTAGCACACGGAAAGGGCTGAGAGCACGGATCCGCCAGGGACCAAGGAGTGCACAGCGAGAAACGCGATCATATTTTTTGTTTTTTAATTTCAGCATGTTACAGGGGTACAAATGTTTAGCTTACATACATTGCCCTTGCCCTGTCTGAGTCAGAGTTTCAAGCGTGTCCATCCCCCAGACGGTGCACGCCACA